>WURT03014694.1:0-16171 GCA_009936505.3 Holothuria glaberrima | reverse complement strand
CGTTTACTGACCGTGTGTTGCAGAATAACAGGTCAGTGATTAACCAATCAGAATGCAGGATTCTCAATAACGGATGGTTAGAGGTGGTAGAATATGTGGTAATAAGTGTTTAAAAGTTTACGGAGTTAGTTACCTGGTTACTTAGATGAGGTTTTTCGGCTCAGTTTATAACCAATTTGTTTAAGTCTGGCCGGCCACGGCCTTTTTTCCAGTTGTGACTCACTGGCTTGTTTTCCCTAAAAGTTTACGGCAAATTGCACAACGTTTCGGGAATATACTCTTCATAAGGTGGCAAAAGTCAACTGAACAACAATGAAATAGAAGTAGAGAAAACACGCATTTAAAAAAGAAAGGACAAACTGGTTGTAAAACTTAGCAAGGTGGAAAAACTGCGATCTTAGGAGTGAGGGTAGAGTGAAACTAGTAAGAAGTAATCTCAAAAGGGTGCAAGGGTAAAAAAAGTCCATCCTAACGTTAAGACCGTGTAGAGAGAGGGTTCTGAACTTCATGATAAGCCGGTTTTCGCCAGTCAGACGATCACAGGCAGAACCTCTGCACATTATGGCTGCGGTAACGGCCAGGTCCTTTATCGAGCCCGGTGATGGGGGATTGAAATGTGTAGCTACCGAATAACCTTCAAGGTTTACTTTGATGGACTTGAGGTGTTCAGTTACTTGGTCCGCGAAGCGACGTTTGGTCTCTCTAAACTTTGCTCTCATTAAACGTTATTTTTTTATGAGCAAAGGGTCTACCTCAGGTAAGGAGTGTCAATTAAGCAATTGATATACTAAACTTATTTCTATTGCTTCGTCACCTCTATGTAGAAGATGAGGTTACAGTACCATTCTAAAAATGTTTGGTTATGCATTTACTGAGCTTTTAATTGTTCATTTTACGAAATTATCCAGAGCTAAAGATACCGCCATTTTCTCATAAAGGCGCGATTGGAATATCCAATAGTAAAAGGGTTTTATTGTACATCATGTCTTAAAGTTCCCGGCGAAATCTGCATTTTCCTCATGTTTTTTAACTTCAATTGGGAATGTATCTCATGATTTGAAGAGTGTGCATTACGCGGTCGGGTGTACTTGATATCACTCGTCAGCTCGTGTCCGTCTTGTAAATATTGATTGAGGAACACACCATGTGGTACCATATGTATTACACAGTGTATATTTTTGGCGCATTCAGTATACTTATCAATGGCTCAAAATGGAAGTTCAAAAATGGGAAATCTGTGACTAAAAGTAATCTCGATCTGTTGAGTAACACCGTTAAGACAACGTACCGTATTAAAGACAACGTAGTGTCAACTTCGCACTGCATTACGACTCTTTACAACATAATTTGGCTGCTTGGAATTTAAAGAGTCTTTTTCCATGATACACGTTACACTGAAAAATTGTTCACATACCGCCAATTTCTCGTTCTTTTTAACACCTCACAAAACTTTACCAAGGAATTGATTTGAGGGTTTAGAACCATCAACACATATAAAATATAGGAAATCAAGAACGAAAGTGTTTATTTATTACTTTTTGATATATGTCAATAGTGTGGGACACAATGAGATAGTTTTTGAAAAAAAAATGTCTCCAGGTTTCATCAGGAAGAATTTAAGGAGGTCTCCAGAGGGATATATAACCCCTACTATAAATATCAAGTGTCAAGCTTAGTGAAAACAATCGATTAAATTTAAAAAAGTTAGTCCAGGGAATTTTAAGAATGTCTGAAAAGTTTTACACCAACCATAAGGTTGAAAGTTGCAAACTTTCATCTAATGCTGTATGATTAACTTAAATCTAAAAATTAATTTATGAACTGAGGATCAATAAGGGAAACTTTGTGTCAATCCACACTTAAAAAAGTAATATTGTCAAATTGTTATAAAAAGCCTTTCAATGTCATTTCCGTTCTTTGTAGAATGGACGAAACGATGAAGAACCAAGTCCAGAAAGAATTCAAGAAGATGTGGGTCTTTTATTACAGGTTTGTTACTTCAAATGAACGTATTATGTAAATAAACACATCTGGAATTGTCCTTGAAGGTCTGGACAGCTTACTCGAAAAGCAATCGTCTATTGAGGATAGACTATGGGGTATGAAATAGTGGTTTATATTTATTCAGTATTAGTTAACATAAATTATCTAAGTAATGAAATCTTTTACTCCTTTTTTCTCATTGTTAATATTAAATATCGTTATTAGCATACATGAGCAGCACAAAGATATTCACATTTAAGATTATAGCCAATGGGACCCTTATTCAATAGAACTACTTTTTCCTAATGCAGTTCAAGCACGGTTTGCAGCATCGGAGGTATCATTTCTACCTGATCTCCGTGCGACCATGCAGGGAGGTGATATTCTAATATCAAATATCACCTCCCTGGTGCGACTGCCGGGGGCTACTATGGACGTAAATTTAATACGGTATATGAATGTCGTTATAATATTTACATCGAAAAGATGTTGGTCATCATGTTATTATTTTTGCTCTCTCTCTCTTTGAAGCTTGATCCCATTGACTGGAATCCTTGCAACCCGGATTTGATGAAAATATTCCTCTCCAGTAGCACCTATCTCTTCTACATGTTTTCTGTCCTCCAAGCGACAAAGCCTGTAAGCTTATTTTGTCTTTTATTAAAGTTGCCCTTGCATCAAGCTAAGGGCACTTTGTAGGAACTGGGTATTTGAACTATTATTGGGATACTCCCTTTTATTTGCATATGGGTATCAATGAAATGCAAAATGTACAGTAGTGTAAACTTTTACCTCACACTGCAGTGTAGAAGGCACATTACGGCCTTGGGCAATTATACTACAGGTAGGCCACGCTTTTCTCCGAGAGCTGTCAAAGTCTGCGTTCCTTTTACAATCGGGAAATAAAAGAGGTTCAAGAAAACCTGGTTTTGAGAATTTTAACTGTCTAGAAAGAGGAAATTGTGCTTTTAAGCCAATGAACTCTTAAAACAAGTCAGTTTGAGCACGACTGGAATCTTGTCAAATATTTAAACAAAATTTCTTAAACGTGACCAGATGTCCAGAAATGAATCATCATAGTCCATGTTCTACCATAGTCTTGTCGTATATTTAGCAACAATCCGGTTCTTGTCTCTACTGGAAAGATTCAATTGTTTCCAATTTGAATACAATTTATTTAGACAATTATTTAGAATGTAAATGATTTGTTACATTTCAAGTTATTATCCTCGATTAGTAACACATGATCTGAATAAGCCAATTGGGAAACCTCAATTTACAGTGCATGCTGGGGAAGAAAGTGTACCCGTAACAGAGGCTGCAAAGCGCAAGACAGATCTTTCGTATAATCACGCGTTTTTCGACCTTAAAAGTTATGGTTCTCTAGACATACACCACGGGTCAAAGAGAATTTCCTTCAGGGAAAAGTTCTCTTTGAAGGACGGTGACGTTGAAGGACGGTGACTCTTTAGCTCATTTTGCGTCATCATCAGCCACTTCTTTGATCTAGTATAGTTTCCATGAACAAGTCTAGTTACTCATCAAGATTTCCCATGACCGGGATTTGCCTCTAAGAGGGTTTAATTTCTAGACTTGAAGGAGGCGGGGGACCACAGCCCACCTTTTCTCCACCTGCTTTTGACTATCCATTGAAAATGGAAAATAGCAGCTACATTTGTTGCATTCACACCAAAGCGTTTACTTGGAGATTAAGAATTAATTCGTTGAAATTGACATAACTGTAATTTGTACACGTTGTTGCGACGTATTGAGTTCAGCCCAGAGCCACGTTACCATTAAATTATATCTTCGAAGTATTTTAAATAATAAAACAGTGGTTTTAAACCTTTATTGCAATCAGGATATAGTGGTACACAGCACCTCCATGATTGCTCCAGTCCTTGATACAAGGAAATATGTGATATAGAATTATCTCTTACAGTCTGAAACACACTTGTCTGTTAACAGGTTTCTACATCCAATGCATGTTAAAAGCAATTAAAATGGTGTCATACATATAGGCTAAGTGTGATAATTGAAGGACAATTGCATGTACAGCAGACAACTAATTAAGCCACTTTTCTTGGAATCCACCGATACCTCTATAGAGTAAATTGTTGAGACAAACCAATAACCCGCACATTTATTACCACAATGCTCACTGTTTGCGGTCAAGTAAGCTCATGTCCTTCAGAGGCCTGCGGAGCGAACGAAGGTCACTGTAGTCGTTTTAGCTCATCGCTTTAAAAAAGCAACCGTACGGTAGCCCAGTGTGTGGTAAACCAAAGAGAGCTTTCACGCAGGCTAGTCCTTGAGACAAAGTACGTCTGTCATAATGGCAAAGCTACGACACACTCGTCGCCGATAATCTGACTCCTTTAAATATTTAATTTGTCAACATTTCATCTGATTAAAGCAACTGATAGATAGACTACTGGTTCTTTTTCATCCCTACGTAACACTGTTTTTCATTGCTTAAAGGTCTGTGGACATTTAATAAATTCAGTCGTTCTACTCAACAAACCTAGATTAAGATCCCCTGATCAAAAATCCGTTGGAATTATTTGAATATCTTTTACCGTTCTCAAGATATTTCCCTTCAAAGTTTGGCCATTTGTGGGAATTTTCACGCTATTCAAAAATATGACGTGGAGTGTTGCACAGTGTCTGTATTTCTTTTGTTATTCCTTTATAAATTATCTGTTAATTACTTAATAGCTAGTTTCTAGTTTGGTGTTTTATGTGGATATTTTCAAAGAACAAATAGCTACTTGCAAAATTACCCCCTCCCAAAATAACAGCTGTCCTTGTAATGAAGGCTAAACTAACAAAAGATAATAACATTACACCCAGTTGACAGGTCCCTCTCTGTTCGTTACAAATTTGCATAAGCAGCTCATGTTTATTCATGATGTAGCTGAAAAACAGTAATTGTATTGTAAAGTGGTCAATATTTGATGGATTTTAATGGGGATTGCGGCTATTTTTATCATTTTAATGCTTTTTACACCATATAGGCAAGCATCACATTTATATGTCTACAGACCTTTAAATAAGCTTATGTCTTGGTTATAGATAACAGTGAATTATATGTGTTTTCAAGTATTTGTTAGCTTAAGTGCTTATTATATTTATGTTCGACAGAAATCATTGGTCGAAATCGCAAACACCCAGACGAAAGAAAAATTTCGAGATGGATTCGTTACTATGGGTAAGGAAGGACTTTAGCGGCATGCATTACTTCTCAATGAAGAGAGAAATTGCCTTTGGTAGTGCAAACAATAAAAGAAAACGTCACACCAATTTAAATAAGTGTACGTAGGTGCTGTACAAATAAAAATAGTAAAATAGAGGGGAAAAGAAAGAACCCAGATAGAGGTAAAATTATTCAAACATCGATGAAAAGTAGCAAAATTACGAATAGTTGAAGGTATAGAGTTTAAAAGCTTCATCACTGGACGAAACAGCGAAGGCAATGAAACTTATAGAGAATTGCTTTTAGATTCAGAAAATATGATTGAGAGTAGATTCAAAACTTGGTACGTAGAGATAATACGTACATTTATGCCAATTCACGATTAAGAACAGAAAGCGAGTTTGGAAATTTGGTACTTCCTGTGGGGTCACAAGGTCAGTTGTACCATGGCAAATGATTCGCCTGTGTGCCCATGCTTTTGATGCACTTACCCCGCACGGCGACGTGTACCTACATAGGTAAGACCAATGACATATGTGTACTTCCGACAGAGGTAGCCCTATAAATTCGACAGCTTCCTCAAGGATTAGTGGTTCATTTCACCTTTGACCCATCCCATAATGCATTGTGTGAAAACAATTCCTATAACACGTCTACTACACACTCTGCTAACAGATTACAGGATGTCAATGTTCTTTCTTACTACCTCCCTAACTTTACTCTGACACCATGTTTAAAGGGACAATGCAATCACCCCCGATATGAATTAGTGTACCCTTGTATCCTTTTTCATAAATGGCTCTTTTTAATCATGTGACAAAATGTTTGTTTCCACATTAATAAATCCGTCCAGAGTAATACCGTATATTACCTTAAATATTCAGTTTTCATAATTTTGAAGACACAATCAAAAATATTTGGAAAGTGAAATTAGAGGAAATTTGAAACATTTGGCTGATAGTTTAATTTAATTCCCATGAAATGTTTAACAAGCGTGTCCAACACCTAGATATAAACGTGTTGTGTGAAAATGTATGTTAAAGCTGAACACACGGTCATTAATCATGTGTCTACATTTCAAAACACTTTTAATATGAAGTGGGGCAAAAACGTTTAGTTGCTAAGTACTTTTAACGATGCACCGTGTATTAAATAAGCTTTGTTATTTGTGCTGCATATACACCGTGCACTGCTAAAATCGTGAGCAGAAAATCATAATTTTGTCCCCACTTTTTTAATATGATGATTGTATACTACATATGTGTATCAATGAAAAACTACAAGTTAAGCAATTAAACGTGTTTATGCAATATAAACTAAAAATATTTGACGCTGTTGTTTAGCATCTGAATATGTTCTCAATTAAAGGGCAAATTGTGTATTGATTAATCTTAAAATTTGAAACACTTTTCGGCGTGTAATCTTTATAACAAAGGTTTTCAAGGTTTTTCGGTAGCGGATCACATCTCGTTTAGATTATGCAGCTTTTTAGTTGTAGTCGTGAGCTGGCAGAAGCAAACCGAGGGTTTGGGGAAAATAGGTCATTCTTGAGGGAAAAGCCCTTACTTTAGAAGTGCTTATACATCAGACACGGTGAGTCTAGGGCCTAGGTTTTCAAGTGGTGGCAAGAGGGCTATTTGCCGCCCCAGATTTGCACAAAAATTAGTGGGAGAGATTTGAGGAACAGAAAACTTTGGTAAGAAAAAAAAACTGTTGAACAAATCTCTGACTACTGCAATAAGTTAACAGCAAACCCTAAAGTAAAAGTGGTCCAGGCCCGAAACATTTAAGAACCCCTGGTCCAGGGATTCTTCATTGGGATGTTAGTTCCCCAGTGGGAGCGCTGTACGATATTAAAAGCGACCTCAGCCCCTCCAATGTTGGGACTAAGGTAAGAAACTTTAAATTTGCATTCCAACTGCTCTAGATTGGACGAAATCCCGCTTTGAGCATTTATTTGTAACTAAGCTATTGCTTGTACCACGTCTAACCCACCAGTTGACCAATGAGAGAAAACCTAGAATCCTGTGCCATAGACTGCTCTCAGGAAATTGCAGGCAATAGATGAAACCTTCTGGCTCCTCGAATCTTCCCCGTCCCACATTAATGGACGTCGAATGATCCTCGGGCTGCCACCGTAGAACCTACCAAAGTTTTATTGAAAACGTATAACTTGTCTCTTTTACTTTTTTATCAGTTAATGCAGCAAACGGCCTTCGTCGGTTCCACGCCGATCTTCTACACCAAACAATGAAAGGTCTTGGTACGCACGATGACAAACTGATATTCCTAGTGGTTTCACATTGTGAGGTTAGTTCCCTCAAAAAATGTTAGTTCATAGTTAATTATATTATCGCTATCAAAGAGCATTTGCCAATATTTTATTTTACATGAGTTTACAATTATCTTTTCATTCTCGTCAGGTCGACCTAGGAAATATTGAAGACGAGTTTAAAGCTAAATATGGACAGTCACTTCAAAACTTTATTCGAGCTGATACATCCGGGGATTTTCAGAAAGTACTCTTGTCACTTTGCAGCCCAGAAGAGGTAGAAAATGACGTCACTGAAGCCGCATCATCAGCTTAGCATCTATCAGAATATTTTTGGTCTGTGTACCCCCACCCTCTGCAGGAGTACAGGTTTTTATTTAGGGATAGAGGGCCATGGGAGGAGTCTGCAACAGGTTGCTACCTTATAACAATTCAGGGACTTGAAGGGCAGTTGTTTTATGACACTTAGCGACCACGAACGAGGAGGAAGCCTATGGCTCATGAATTACCACTTATGGTCGTGTGGCAGCCAATTCAAAAATTTACATCAAATTTGGTTTCTTTTCAAAGGCCAGTTCAGATGGGAAAACCGTAGATTTCTCGTGGATGAAAACCCCAACTTACTTTGACCCGGCCGGGAATCGAACCCCGAACCTCCCGGTCGGTGGCTAAGCTTCATCGCTTCAATTATGCCACCGCCTTTATCCACTCTGCCACAGCACGTTCCCTCCTACATATAAAATTCTGCTGTCTTTGCAAAGCGTTCACCTTTAACAAAATGTTTACAAATTTAACAAAATTCGAAATCATTTGATTAGACAAACTTCCGCATAGCTGAAACTAATCTCTTGAGTAAGTGCACTAGCTGTACCTTGAATAAGCACGAAGATGTATATCATGGCAACAAATGTTGTAATATTGTGTACTCTTGTTTATATTTCGTATAACGGCATGGTGACGGAATAATTTCAGTGGTTTATTTTATTTACGTTAGCCTATTGCACTAATCTGAAACGATATAAAACATTTTTTAAGATAAATGCCAGAAAATAATTATAACGTGTGGTATTCTTTGTCAATTATAGCTGAATTTGGATGAACACTTAGAGAACTTCTTTGAATATTGTGAAAAAGATTTGAATTATACACAAGGCTTGGAAAGTTTCCGTTTTGAAAAACACGAATATTGAGTACAGTGCTTTGCATTTTTATGGTTGCATTTAAGAAAAGCAGTTATATATGTGAAAACAATGTATGCTAAATATGCAAAGCTGTTGCGAAGACATTTGTACAAATCGAATTTCTGGATTTTGCAATAGTTTTCTAATAATTTTAATTAGCGAAACTTGTGATAGAGTAGCTGGCGTAAAAGTGAAATTGTGTTATAGAAATGTTTACGAAAAGAAATATTTCCAAGTTATCAGAGTTTCAAATGCCATATCTATTACCCTGTGAAGTAAGTTATCATCAGCTAAGTTAATTATATAATTGTGAAACAAAGTTCAATGTAACAATTTCTATTGTTGTTTTATGCAACTTATTTTTTGTTTTCAATGAAAGTTAGCACTTCCTCAGCCGGTTTGAAACACTGTATATGTTTTGTATATTTAATGAAAGCAAGACTACTGAAACAATACATTGCTTTATTCGGAACTACTCAAATGTTAATGAAAAGTCTTCAATGTGGTATGAAGTGCTACAGATACATAACAGTGATGAAGTATAATTGTACCACAGATTCAGTAAATGTGGTAACGATTTTTCCCCGGCCGTCAGTCATTGTAAGATTATCATTGAATTATACCAGGAAGCTGGCCTAACTAATGAAAGATTTGCAACTCTGAAAACATTTTATAACAACGTTGACGCGTATTCTATGGAATCACAACCCGTCACGCATGTTTCAATGATTTATGAATTGCACCGACATTTTTCTGTGCTATATAAAGAACAAAGAATTACATATGCTCCTACGACTTTCGGGCGTTACTTCCTTAGTGAATAGATAAGTGTACACTATTGTACATTTTTGTATATTTTTGAAGTATGAGTGATGCAGCCACTTCACTGAAGCTGTTTGCCCAAACGTTTTAATTCATGATTCAAACTGTATCGTAGAAAGTTTGTGTTTTCTGGATACAGAATAATTTGATGAAATGCCTTTACTTATCGTTTTTACGTCTAGTTGGTCAATTGGATTGTTTAAGATTACTAATTTAAGATGGTCAATTGGGAGTATAAAACCGTTCTTACTTCTAAATTGAAATTAGAATTCTAAAATCTCAGCACAGGTGTATAAATTCTTTATGGTTTTCATATGGGTACTACCATAACGGTGCTCGTTATGTCAATAATGATTAAGAAAATGATAAACCACTTAAAAAACGCGTTTGTTTTTCTATCTTTGTTTCTACAAGTTACTCTTCATTGAGCAAAGAATTGTGCATTAACATTACAATTAAGTATAGAAAAATACCGTGTCCCCGGCACACAATGTTCATTTCAATCGTTAAATTCCTTTCAAAACATGCTCCTACGAGCCACACTCTTGTGACTTGAAGTTCTGAAGTATGGGGAATCGCAATTCTCGATAAAATTTTCTGCGTGCTACGCATGAGCCTAATATCAGTTGACGTCTCATTAGCACTCTGTATTGCTATAAGAAGGAAAACTGATGAATATGCTTAGTTATTACTTCCTATAGGACAGCGTAAAATGTTTTTTTTTTCAAAACCCTCGCTTCATCTCTCGCTGTTCACTTTCCCTACCATTTACTTCCATCCTCAGCAAATTGAGTGACGGTTGTTATCTTAAATTTGTGATAATCATAAGAAAAACATTTCATTAGCATTTCATCGGAGGAAGCAGCATTTTCTCAAGATGATCAAGAATGACCGAAAAT
Source organism: Holothuria glaberrima (assembly GCA_009936505.3). Lineage (NCBI taxonomy): Eukaryota > Metazoa > Echinodermata > Holothuroidea > Aspidochirotida > Holothuriidae > Holothuria > Holothuria glaberrima. The sequence goes on along the minus strand of WURT03014694.1, from coordinate 5,818 downwards.
TTAAGAAAATCTTACGGGGAGGACCCTATGCCTCCAGCTTCCGGCTTCTTGCATACGGCGCTTACGGTCAAAGGATTCGCCGGCCAAAGCTTCCCAAGATTCATGCAGCCTTCAATGAAAATCAATTCCCTGGCACTTTAACTGCCGATACCCTTGGCCCTTGTGCACGTAAAACTACTCACAAAACATTTCATTGATATTTTGAAGTATCATATATCCTTTATCCTGATCTACGGAAAGAAGAGGTGCCTAAGCAAAGTAGGAAAATTTGCTATGTAATGAACAATACTGTATTTAAATCAGAAGAAAAATAATAGTCTACAGTAAAATATCTCAAACGCTGTCTCAACGCTATTTTCTTCGGCGCGCATTGCGCATACTAGTTATATATAGATGTTGTTTCGGAGTTCGGGGTTACTTCCTGTAGAACATCTTGCATGTAATAGCTTCGTTCAAAGTCTTCCGTTGGGCTATACGCACAGGAGGTAGAATTCTCCATCTTCCCCGGAAATTTTCAAAGCAATTTTTTTCACTATTTATGTAAATTTACCGACTTTTAAAAAAAATTGCTTAACAGGTGCAAGTTGTAAGGCACGGAAGTTGATATTTCCGGTACCGTATGAGACAGGGGCTTAGAGAAGGGGCTAGAGCCCTCTCCTTAAGGATAATTTCAGTAGCATTTTTATTTTTCAAATCACTTTCTGAATTCAAGATGTCCCATTCTTAAAATTATTATTCCATAGCTCCGGAAAACCCACGAAATAATCCATTCACTCCTCTTTTCTCAAGCCATCTGCATTATCAATCTCGGCCAAATGTCGGCCATATACAAAGTAAGAAGATAATTGTAAAAAGTCAGATTGTGATTTTGTGATCTGTTAAGTGCCCACTTTATGCCATTTGAAGTTGAGGCTGAAATACATGGTTTTAATGCCTACAATTTCGCTAATATCCTAGAGCGTTGAAGGCTTCGACCCTTGTAACCTCACCCTTGGAAGCTACACCGATAGGTGGGGGGCTTCACCCTGCCTCGACGCCTTCGGCGCCGTTTGGCTGTCCAGACGGGATTGCCCCCTGCTTACAGATATCAAGTCCCTCCAATGTCCACTGTAATGTTAAACTTGATTGTCCCCTGTCCTAAACCATTGACAAAAGTAAAACATAAAAGAAGGAATAGGTGGCTGGAGACAGTAGGAAAGTCTATTGTGTAATAAATAATATATCATTCAAAAAGTAACGAAAAGCAATAAACTACAATAAAATGTTTCTTTACGTCTGCGCGTTTCGCGCGCACCCATTTCAGCACTGTTTCTTGGTTCTTGTTGTAAATTTGCGTGGTTAATAATATTACAAAGTCGTCTATCATTACAGCCAGACCATCCACATCATAAAAGTGACCTTTTTATGTTTATTCTGGTTGGTGGAGGCTATTATGATAATCATGATTCAAATGTGATAATCTGATCTGTATAGTGTGCATCTAATGAGTTTTGAGTTAGTCAAATGAGTCATTCAAATGGCTATTCTCGGGGCCCTTGGACCGGTCCCTGGTCACCCCCCCCCCACCTTGCATGGAGTGCTTATCGATCCCGCGGCGCCTTTGGCGCCCTTCGGTATTCCTCCCTGCTTTACCCCCCCTTTTTTTTTTACTTCCAGTCACCAAATACCTCTCTAGTTCGAGTCAAGGGATAAGGAACAATACAAAGAACATTCATCATTATGCAAGTTGGATAACAAGGACATTTTCATACTGTTCACTCAACTGTAACCTCCAACTAATTAGAGTATGAACAAGCATCCGAAGCTGCTTTAAGGAAATTTGTCAGAATATCTTGTCTGAAATGATTTCTTCTCAAGAGTTGACATTGAAACCTAAATTTCGTGCTGTCTTTACATGTTTAAATTGTCTGGATAATTCAAAAGGACTGCACCGATGAAGCACAAGATACCGCATGATGGGAATTTCAAATTAAGTTTAAGCGATTATGTATGTCTTTAAAAGTTATTGTGACCAGTGCGGTGTAAATAGAACAAGACTCATCACTTTTAAAGCCTGTATACACTAGCAACTTTCCCAAAAACATTCACTTGCAACAAACCAAAAACACACTTGTTTTCAATTTGTTGTACAGTGTAGACAGGGTATGCGAGCATTTCAAAACATTTTGAAAATGTTTTCAAAGAAATGTCATGTCAGTTCTTTGAAAAACATTTTCAAAATGTTTTCAAATCGGGAAATACCCTGTCTACACTGTGCAACAAACCAAAAATAAGTGTGTTTTGGGTTTGTTGCAAGTGGATGTTTTGAAAATGTTTTTGGGAAAGTTGCTCGTGTATACAGGCCTTTAAGTGAGATGTCCAGTCCATTGTCAGAGAGTAAACTATCGTTGGTTTGTGAAAATTCCATATAGCTGGCTGCTTATAAGAAAGTTAACACAAAAGGTTCACAGGCTGTTTAGGTCTGCTGCTATGTCTAGAGTAAAAAATGGGGTGTTTCATATACTACCATAGATTATCCGTCACCAGGAAAATCAAATTTTGTTGCATGACACCAGGCCCGTAGCCAGGCTGGCAGCCCCTTGTGCGGACTACTGTTCCCCCTAAGTGGAGAATCGATCAAAAATATCGTTTTACTATCTGTAGAAGGTGGCCTCGGTTTAGCTCCAGACAATTTTTTACTAAAAATGATCAAAAAAGGCGTTTAATAATAAATGCATTTGTTTTCTGGAACATTTTTTTCTACAATTATAAAAATTTTTGCGCGTTGCTTTAGACTTCAATTTACATTTGTTTTTACACCCGTTGCAGATATGCTGGCTTTATAAAGGTAAAGATTGCACAATTATGTTATTGTTCTTTCGTTAGTAGGTGTGATCTTGGAGAAAGAAAATTTAATTGCAGAGAAGTTAAATCATCTTTTTCCAACCATTTGGAAGATTCTTAAATCAGACTCACAATCACGGTAAATATACTTTGTAAGAAACGTAAAGTGTGTTAATGCTGGGTCGAGGGGCGATGGAAAGGAAAATCATCCCCTGTCCCTAGTGACCAGTCGCCCGGCGTTTTGATTTTGCTCTTAAAGACCGAGACGCTCAACACCTCAAGTACGTTTTTGGTTGGGAGAAAGCAAAATCCATAATTGGTAAATGCTCTTTGATTGACATCAAAGTCAAAAGATGCAGAGCAGCTCACATTACACAGCATGCACAGAGTCTGATCACACATTATGGCCATGTATTCCCACTAGGTTACAACCTTTAAAAATAAACTAGGTTTGTGTCAGCAAAAGGGGAGGGGCTGATGAGAGTTTTGGGAGTGGCTAGGAGTAAGTAAGTTGGGGGAATTGAAACTGTCTTGGATAAAGTGGGGAACAGATTATTTCCATAAAATCCCAAATTTTCTTACTTTCCTTGCTAAAAACCAGTTATTCACATCTTTTCTTCAACAAATTTTCAACTTTTCTTCAACAAAACCCTAAATTCTCAACGCGCCTAAAATTTTGCGTTTGACATCCTTTGGGCAACCCGTTGCTTGGGGGGGGGGGGTTGCCACGGTTGCAACACCCCTTACGCTTACGGCATATCCTTTTAACACTCCTTGCTGAGTCTGAATGCTGGTTGTACTATGATAATTGATTTTCCTGCAAAATGTTGGCGCTTCGCGTTCGGTTCAACTTCTGACAATCGAAGTTGTATCACCAATGAACAATATTAGCCCCCAAGTTTCAGTGAACTATTCTAACCAAGACCAGATGAAGGCTCATAGTTAGATGCCGGGCATCAGGAGGTTTTCATGTGGCAATCTAATACCTTGAGTAACATTTGTAAGTGCTTAGTGTATAGTTTGAAGCTAAATTTAGTAGTACTACAGATTTACTCAAAAGTTTACTTTTTCTCTTCATGCAAAATTTCGTTCAAAGTTAAAATACGATATTGACCATCTGAATTATGAACTGTAAAGAACTTATTGTGCTCTGTCGTTCAAATTGCTGCTGAAAGCGCCATGCGAATGTTCCCAATTTGTTTATACCTAGGACATTCGGGGAATTTTACTTTGAATCTTACCAAAGTCATACTGGAACACACCAAGCCTGCCATATGGCAGTCACTGTAGTCTCCTTTCTGTTTCCAAAGTATTCAACTCTTCTTCTGCGATTGCAGAGCTAAAGGAAAATCAGTGTGATTCCTTCACTATTTGTGGCGACTTTCCACGTCCCTGTATTGCAGGAAGAGAAAACATTCCCAACAGAAGAGCGAAATTTTAGCGCGCACACTTTTTAATAGGTATCTGTGGTAATCTTGAAGTATCATCCCGTGTTCACCTCAAACTGTTATCATATGGTGACACTACTGACTTCAAATATACAATCTTCTTCGGTGCCCACTATAAGGTGCCGGTGCCCCCTTTATACCAGAATTCCTGGCTGCGGGCCTGGTTGCATCTTTGAAAGCCTGGTGAAGCGCGTGAAAGTAAGTAAAATGTGTCATATCAAAATACAAAATGAATTTATATTTTGTTATTTCCGGGACTTTCAGAGACTTCCAGTGTTGTTGAAGCAAGAGGTAGACGCCCGCCTCTTAACGTCATTTGCGGATGTACCTTATTCATAAAGGGATATACAAAACTTACCAGTAAAGTCGTTTCGAACTTATGAACACCCACTCTTAAAGTATTGGCAGCGCCATCCTATACATCAAAGCATTGTTTAAGTATTACGGTACTAGACGGTAATTTTGTAAGATTATTGATATCACACTGGAGCCACCAATTAAAGGGAAGGAATCTCTTTGAGGTCGATGAATAGTTTATCCAATAATAACGTTAATGATCTTTCGATTAAGTTTTCTTAAAGGGAAATATTGCGTTTTTTTTACAGAGTTTTTTGTATATTTTAAAACCAATAGTAATAAATACAGAATGATAGACAATTCCAAGTAAGGCAGTACGGTAGCTTTGTTTTCAAGAAGTGAGGCACTCACAGGAAGAAATTTGGTTATTGGTTGCACAAATTATTTATTCACCCAAACTCTCACAAATTCAAACGATGCAACATCTGTTATTCTGGTAATGCATACTATTTTGAGGAGATACAAAATATCGCGTCAGTTTATTGGTGAAACTGGATGTTTTAATAATGATTTTAAGGTACTTTCTTTGTATGCCATGTTGATGGATTTTAACCGCAATATTTCCCTTGGAAGAATATATATTTTTAAACTTTTCATTCTTTCTCCTTCCAAAGTAACATCTCTTTGACCTGTTGCTTTCTTTCCACTTGATGGTGCAAAAATGCTGAAATAATCCATCAAAACGAGAAAAATTGGATTCTCACTTTTTTCCTTAATCAAGTAATCTTTATTTAAAAATGCTATAATTACAAAATATTGACATTCCTATATTAGTGTTGCCATTATGACCAGCGCTCGCACTTCTTAGATAAAGGATGGACACCAGTTAATCGGTATACCACTTGTCATTGTGTTAATACTGAGTAAAGTTTTGTGCACTGATTATTTCTTTACGATTGTTCTACTTTCATCGTGTTACTTAAGTGCTATCTTAAGAATTAGAATATACAGAGTTAGATGAGGTTTTTTGACATTGACTTAACGATGTAAAACTACACGTAAACGTTTGCTGGCCATTGGAAATCCTATAAAGTCCTTCGTTTATAAAACATCCAGTATCAACATTCATCTGTTTGCCTGGAGATCAAAGTACTCTTGCCTGGAAAGAGTCAATTTGAGGATGGCTTCTGACAAGAAACCTTCAAAAGCAGCGAAATCAACTCCGCCAACCACAAGGCGGAGCCGCTCTG
>WURT03014683.1:4410-16171 GCA_009936505.3 Holothuria glaberrima | reverse complement strand
TGTCCTTGAAATTTGATACTGTTGGAATGTTTGAATATGTTTCCATGTAGATTTAGCACAAATCTACACGATATGTATGCATAACAAACAAAGTTGCTAAATACTCCCTACAGAGGCATTAATATCATAAAGAAATTCATTCTTATGTCAAATTAATGTGCCGCGATGACATCACAGATTTCCCATAATGCACTTTATCCTGAGAAAAAATTGTAATTCTTTGAAAATTTGTATCTTCCTAAATCTGCAAGCTATTGAAATGCAGTTTTCACCTTCTAAAAGAGAAAAATTTTCTGCATTTTTTAAACTTACTGAATTTTGTCTCTGGAAAATGCCTTTAAGCTCGTTTCTGGGAGTAAAAATATTCCCCTGATTTGATCAATTAAAAGTTTTTCCCCCTCCCCTCCCTACTGAATTTTTTTTTTTGGGGGGGGGGGAGAAAGATTAACTGAAGTTTCCAGTCAAGTGTGAGTATGCGCTATTCTTTTACTAAGTCGAATGTGAGAGGAGTGGTAAGAATGGGAAGTTTTGATTCCGTAGCAGAATTCTGTGTCATCATAAAAAACGTGGGTTGAACCAAGCTCCGTTAATTATTTCTATAGATGGCTCAGTCGAAGTTCCGTGTTCGCACTTAGTTTGACACGCACGGGATAGTCGATGCAGACTTTAGAAAAACTAATTTACCGGGGCATACCCTGGGTGAAATACCTACATGGGAAGTTGATTGCAGAGTTCCAAGTAACGTTACTAGGATGATTGCCACCGGGACGGCTCTTCCCCTTGCGGGGCACCTGTTACCGTTGACAACTTTTGTCCGATGTGAACAGATTTATATTCAAAATATGGTAACTGTAGGCAAAGATTTAAATCGATATTTGTTTAGAAGTACTCATTTGGCTATTTATCATTTTTTTCGGTTGTGACCGTGGCATTGCACTCATCCAAGACTGATGCTCTTCCCGACAACCACCTCAGCCCTTTCACTACGCAACTGGGAGTACCACCATCGGTTTGCGCGATGTGCAGGCCCGGCACGACAAAAAAAAAAATGCACAAGGCGTGGTTCTACGGGGAGGGGGCAGGGGGCTTTAAATTTCCCAGCCCCCAAATATTGCGCAAAATTTTATATAGGCCAGCAGTGGTGAAGACATAGATATGCTTAGAATATGTTACGCATGGTTCTTTCTCCGGATTCACCAGGGTCAATGGCAACATAGTTCCCCAAAATCATGTTCCTACAACTGCACCTGGTAAGTACACTGTCACATTACAATAAAACGCTTCAAGAGTGTTAGTGCATTCAATTAGCGTAGGAAGCTGTTCTTGACTTGTTTTGGACCGACGTCCTGCGGGGGAGGTGTGGTTAACGGGAGGGAGTGTCGATCCACTCCCCTTTGGAAAGTTTTTGAATATTTGAGAGTTCTTCGATGGAACTGGGTGCGACATATAGGGCAAATTTCAAGGACAATTAGGCCTACTGCATATTTTTGACATAGCCTTTTTACAGAGAGAACAAATAGGCCTAGGCTACGGGGGTTTTCGTCCTTGAACTGAGCGGGGCGGAAGCATACTCCTTCAACCATCCCATTTGAACCGAGGGGTTTAAGCTCCTCTCAACCCCTCTCCATACGCATAGGCCTATGCGCATTTAAGAAGTTAAGTTAATATCCTTGACCCCGATTTTTTCGTAGCTTTAACTCCCCTCCCCCCGTTAAACCCCTCTCACAGGACGGCAGTCCAAAACAACGTTCAGCCCCAAAGTAGAGAACAGGCTAACCTGCCACATCATAATCGAACTGCTACTTCAGTGAAATTTTTGAAATCAAGTTGTAAAACTTTCCTAATCTAACTAGCTTTCATTGGTTAACTTTTGTTAAACGCTTTGGGATTGTCTTATCTAAGGCACTATATAAATCTAGGTCTATTGTAGGCCTATTATCATTATTATTTAAAGTGAATTCGGTAACTTGAGTATAGGACCACCACACAGACTACTTGTGCAAGACTAGGCCTAGGCTAGAACTAGTATTTTGTATTAGCGGGCACAAATTCTCGAGTTTAAAATTATGTTTCTTTCGACATAAATTCTTGGTCAAAGAGAATTCATTTTGAAAGCTAGGCCCTAAGTTCTTTTTGAAGTAGCCTAGGTAAGTCTCCAAAACTGGACAGAAAAGGTTGAGCAGTATGACGTTTAATTGTGGAAAGAAAAGAAGACGTCGCTCGAAGCATTTGAATCTTTGCGAAAACATTCGTGGACTTGATTTTTGGTAGCATAGCCTACAGCGATACCCCAGGACTGCGAATTCCCTAACTCACTTAGGCCTATTGACAAATACGCCTAGCCTAGAACTCTTTACCGGGTATGAAATGGCTAAATACTCACAATTGTGATGAGATGGCGTTTACTGACCCGTTTATCAGATGTTACATAAAGACGAGTAAACTACCATCATTATTCATGCCCGAAAGATTCCCCGCAGTAAGGATGTACTGGCACTGCCGCAAACGTGATATAATATGAAAACTGCTTGTTTTGAAACACTGCGCTGAAAAGAGGGCGCGCAATCAGCACATTGTACCCGTCACTACATTACAGCAACTCAGTACGCGCGCATGTCAACGTCACAGTTGGTGTTTCTAAGGAGATTCTTCCGACTTGCAGACCGATAAGATAACAGTCAATACGCCGACATCATGTTGGAGGACAGGTAATGAAGGTATCTAAGTGAGGTTCACGAAATGATGTGCATCCTAACGCGCACAAGCGCGTGTTAGCGTCGAAGGCGCTAGGTGCCTGACTTTTACGACGCAACATGATACAGCTATTGCCTTCGTGACATCCGATGAAGCCTACATGGGGGCCACCATGACACTTGTAATACGGCAAAGCAATTCCGCGAAACAACTATCAAAAGAAACGCGTTTGCCGTATTATAGCTCATACAGGGTGGCTTCATGTTTTACGGCAAAATCAGGCATCTAGCGCCTTCGGCACTAACACGCACTTGTGCGCGTTAGCATGCACATCATTGGTTGGTGTAAAGGCCTGTCCACACATCGATCGATCACACCGACATTTGTCCAGGAACATTGCCTTACAAATGTTTGAGTACTTGTTGGGAAGATGAATCATGCAAAGTTTGAACACCTTCGTACATGTTGAAAGTTGTTCAGATTTATTGAAATAGTAGTCATGCGGCTAAACAGTGGGGTCGGTCGGTCATCCGGGTTTTTTCGTTACCCTAGCAACTGTGGAGTGAAAACAACAACTGACTGCAGTATAACCATGTGAGAACACTTAACACGCTACCGTGCTGGAGTAAAAATAATCCCTGCACTGCACTATAGCGCAGGATAAGTGCACTGCACATTTGTTTTCACTCCAAATTGTTGTCATTGGAAAATGACGTGTCACCGACCGACCCCATAGGGAGCTTTAGATTGCACGACGCGGACGTCGGCTACGACGTAATGACGTCATGTAGTAATAATGCGCATGCGTCTACGTGAACTTCGCGTTGTCGGTGGAATTCTACACCGGGAGTCGCTCGATTTGGCGTTGTGGCGAGAACGGCAACGTGAGACAGCATATGACGTCATATGATTGTGTTGCCATGCCGATTGTCGACTGCAACCGCCTGCAACTCTTCTGAACTAAGCCGAACTTAAGATGGATGTTATCCAAGAAGGAGATCTATCGAATTCGGTTAAATTTAAAATGGAAATATTGGGTTTAAATGCATGAATGTGGCATGCAAAGAAAATACGCCAAATGTTTATCAAAGCATTCAGTCTCACTAATAAATAGCAATGGCTTTATCTCTTTAAAATATTATGAACTGCAAGAGTTCTGAATGTTGCATCATTTGAAACACTGAAAGTCTGGATAAAAAAATTATTTTTGTGCAACAAATAACCGAATTTCTCCTTGTGGGAATCTTATTTATTTTTTTTTTTTTGAAAAGAAAGTTACCTTAATGCCTTATTGTAAATTGTCTATCATTCTGTATCTATTACCATAGACCTTATGCATATGATGTCACAAAGCAGTAAAAACGCCCTCGTTTGGAGGAAAAGCGCGTGTCATTGCAAGTAACACCAACAATGCAGACAGCTGATTTGTCAACCAATCGTGTACGCGCGCAAGTCTACTACACTTGCGGGCAAAATCTATACCGATCGTGCACGTGTGCTTCATTCTTTTCCTCCAAAATGACATTCGCGTGACGTCAATGCATAGGGTCTATAGGTTTAGAAAATATGAAAAAAATCTGTAAAACAAACGCAATATTTTCCTTCAATCATTTCAGTGGGTTGAAATTATTTACATCATTGTACTTGTATTGAAATTCGGGGTTGGAAGGTTTGATAGCCAAATACCCTCATACAGCAACATTAATTCATCGTCGTCCATTATATCAGTTAAATGACCAAAGACAATTGCTTCACGAACTCATATATACAGTTACCACTAACAGCAGTGGATTTGGGCGTCTGCTACTCAAATGAAGTTAACGAATGTCACCACACGACTTTCATTCCCCGTCGTAGGAATCTAAAGCGCAATAGTTTCAGGGCGCGGACGTCAGCGCGACGACGTCAGCTGTGGGTAAAACTCCGCGTCGCCCTTGCCAGCGTCGTGCAATCTAAAGCTCCCTCATGAAGCACACTGCACACTCGGCGCACACCTCGCACGCCCGCGTAGTAGACTTTCGAGCGTATCCCACCAGAACACCAATCAACTGTTTGTATTTGTTGTTGTAGGTTGGAATGATTCGTGCTTACCTCACTGAACTATATGCTAGGAAGGACCATTCCTCAATGATGTTTTGAAGCTATCATGGAGGGTCACGTGATGTAGGTTAGCTTACTTATGTCGATTCCACCGCCGTAGTGATGCGTATCTAGAAGTGAAAATAAAACGCTGAGACAATGGTGTACATGCTAACGCGTCGTAGAGGTACTTAGCTTCTATTCGGCCTCTTGGACGCTAGTCTGCGTGCTACTTAAGGAATAAATCGCATTTGGCGAACTATTATTGGTGAATAAACCGTCGAGACTCCAAATTTGACAAAATAACGGACGAGGGATATGTGTGCATGTGTGCGCGGGTGTATTAGCTTCCGTTCATGCGCCTTTTTGTTTTTATGTCACAAAGACGAGTTCGACGCGTTTTGCAGAACATTTGTGGGCATGCATGGCCAGTCAGTAACAAGCGCGCCTACCCAGTCTGTGTAGCCTACTCTTCAGTGACGGTGCTATTGCGAATGTTATGCAGTCATAGCATCTCGACTCACCATTCGAAATGCGGTCACACATGCTGTCCTTCGAGTAGGCAGGACCACTCCTAAACTCAAAAAAGTTTGTAGAAAAACAATCTTCTGATCACACAGTCATAGTGTAAAGATTCCCTACTCAGTTTTTTGCAACAAAAACACTAGAGACGTAATGTGTATAGTAACAAATGATTGCTTTAGCGTGTACACAAGTGATCCTGCGTTACATTACTTTCACTTCTAGATACGAGTTTCTAGGGCAGTAGAATCGACTTGAGTAAGCTAACCTACATCACGTGATCCCCAAGTCGGCATCAGTTTATAGGCGTATTCCGCATTGACATGCGTCCTCCAGCTATAAAGCTCAGTGGATTCCCACACGCCTGACGTCATATGATATCCCTCTACGGAGGGCAAGACGCGCAGGAAGCGTATTTATTTTTTAGCTCACGCGCACGGTATAATCCCTCAACCCCTTCACTGACGTCACAAATACGTGACAACAACCGTTTTGGACGTCAAACTTAGTGCACGCGCAAGACCTACACTGTGTAAATACAGTATCGGACAAAGCGTGAAGTGTTTTGTTTCTATTTTTCAAACGATATTTTCTATTAACGGATTGTACTTTCGTGTACTGTAGGCCTGCGTGCAGGTTTCATGTGTTTGGTTTAAATATTTCGAAACGATCACAATGGAAAACTATCGTATTAGCTGCTTTATAGACAATCACAGAATTTGAAGTGAGCACTAGACAATTTAATATGAAGATTGCCCGAGTTCAATAATTCTGCTGAAGGATTTCGGAAACCCATCTAGCTCTACGTTGTAGTCTGCCTCCTTTTACTGGAAATCAATAACAAAGCTGTTGGCCCTGTAATTTTCATTGACGATTACGCAACAAACTTTGGCTATCATCAAGAAAGCATTATTTAAAAACAATGTACTAAACATTTTAACCCTTTCCAATATATTTGAACACTGCATGTCCAAGTGCGAGCAATAAGTGCGACGCCCATTATGGCTGACGCTGTTGTTGTCACATGTATTTGTGACGTCAGTGAAGAACCTCTATGGGGTCGGTCGGTCATCCATGTCTTTTCGTTACCGTAGCATCTTTGGAGTGAAAACAACACAATGATGTGCATGCTAACGCGCGTTAGCATGCACATCATTGAAACAACAACTGGCTGCAGTATAACCATATGAAAACACTTTACGCGCTACACTATTGGAGTGAAAACAATCCCTGCACTACAACATAGCGCAGAATACGCGCAATACATTTGTTTTCACCCCAACAGGTTGTTGTCATGGGAAAGTGACGTGTCACCGAGTTTGGTATCTATGCTTATAATATCTTTGCATCATGGCGTCGAGCGTCTATGTTCGTTTCACTAATGTGGGCCATCAAACTTTCCTGCCGTAAAAACAGGAGCGTATAAACATGAATTCGCAGCGGGATGTGAACTATTTTGGGAACAACTACATTTCTTGGAGACCGACTCCCATTGGCATAGTTGTACGATCCGAATTTCCTAGATAATTACAATTTACAGGACGGTAGTAATAATCATAAGCGTACGGGACTCTTCCAATTTGGGGGCAGAAATTTTTTAGCCCGAATCTCAAAAAGTTGCCCGAAATTCGTTGCAGTTCAGGTGCATATAATAGACTACTAAACCACAACATGCGTGCGAGAATTTTGTCACATTTTTCAGGCATTCGATCAAAAATTCGGAAACCCAGTAGAAAATTCGGGCAATCTTTTCACTTTTACTTCATCTCTGTTACAAAGGCATACTAAAATGGATTTGGGACCGACCTTTTGGCACTCAGAGACCCACTTTTGATTTTCACGAAGAGGGGGGGGGGCGGGTACAAACCTTATTTACATGATGTCACAGGCAGGGGCGTAAAACCGGGGTGTGACACCCCCGTGAAAATCAAAAGTCGGTCTCTGAGAGCCAAAAAGTCGGTCTCAAATCCAGTTCAATATGCCTTGTAACAGTATACCAGACATGAACATTTGATACCTTTCTCAAATCGAAATTCCGGCAGAGATGAAGTAAAAGTGAAAAGATTGCCCGAACTTTCTACCGAGTTCCCGAATTTTGATCGAATGCCCGAAAAATGTGCAAAAGTTTTCGCGCGATTCTATTTTATGCACCTGAACTGCAACGAATTTTGGGCAACTTTTTGAGATTCGGGCAAAAAATGTTCTGCCCCAAAATGGTTCACATCCCCCCATGCGAATTCATGTAGGTACGCCCCTGGACTCACAGGGTCATAGAGACCGAAGTGGTTGACAATAAAATTCAAACTTTTCAGTTTTCAATTCGTTATTTTTCCTGAATAAAGCTATCATTTTTATTTAAAAAATAAAATCTTTACCTTAATTACGCATTGATTCTCATAATGGTAAATGCAAACTACAAAATGTTGAGCATTAAAAGTCAAACGTTGGGCATTTCCTCTCACTGTATTGAAGTTTGAGCTCACGATTTGAAATATACTTCACATTCTATTTGTCAATTTATGTCACTTTCACTTTAAAAGTTGAAACATCGGGACTTAAACTTGATATCTCTGTTTAAACTGTTTATCTCATTATTTTGACTGTAAATTTGCCGAATTTCCGACTGTCCCTTTGACTGCAAATCTTAACATTTGACATTTAAGCCAGAGTTCAACTTTACGTTTCATTCTCGCAAATGTTAAAGTGAACGGTTTGAATTTTAATCTCATTATTTCGGAAGAATCTCCAATTTCATTATTTTGATAGGTGAGGATTTCTACCTCTGATGGAAAATTTGAAGTTAGGCACTTGGTTTTTCTTCTCCTTAACATTTCGTCTTATTTAATTTTGAGTTTATAATTAAATTTTGTCAGAATGTTAATCACTTATCTCATTAATTAAGCTAAACCTAAGAGACTCCAAATCTTTTGTTTTGACATGTAATCATAAGTTATGACTTTTAATTTCATTATTTCGAACTTCTGACTTTCAATATTATTATTTCGAAGTTGTGACTTTTACTATCGTTATCGGCCGGATCGGATATTGCCTTTTCTGGTAAAGTTGTCGAGTCCCGACACCAAGATCTAGAAAGTTAATATCGAAAAGGGACCAAACAGATGACTTGCCCTCGAGACCTTAAAAGTTAAAAGGTGGAGCAGGCTTCTCAATTTGATACTTTTGGAGAGTCTTATTAAATTTGATAATCCGGGCAAAACGCGATTGATTTTCCAAAAGACGGTTACTACACAGTTATGAATCGTGCCTTCCCTTCATTTTCGCTGAGCTCCTTGCCCGAACCCTACAGCGGTCACCAGCTGGGCAGTCTCTCAAATGCCAAATGTAGCAGACGGTAGCCTTTCCTGGCGCAGGGTGCATTGCCTCCTGCCCCGACCAGCATGGCGCCACCTCTGAAATGAATTTACGTACTGGGCTCATTAGAATGTGGTGGTGGTGGTGGCGTGTATGTGTGGGGAAGGATTGTTTACAGTATATCATGCCATGTTTATTAATGTTTTAGTGACATGTCACGGAAGGAATCACCACCATGTCATAATTAATGATCATGATGTTATAAATTAAATACAAAATAGTTCTTCGATATAGCTGAATGTATGCTTTTCGGGGGAAATACTTCAGTAACTTGTATGACGGGAGCTCAGACATGTGGTTTCCCCGAGGTTGGACTACTAGTGTTTTTAACTTAATCCATATCCATATACTCGTACTCAAACTCGTGTCATTGAGCAACATTGACCAAAATGCTTGGTCAAACAGTCAAACTTCACTTCCTACTTCAATCTGATTCTTGATCAGTTTTCAAAAGGTCATCCTGCTGGATACAAAGTATGCTAGCTTTAGGTGAGGAGAGTGTTGATAGTAATATACATTGTTCATTCATGACAAGAGTGCATGAAATGAGAACACGGATGGGATTTATAGCACCACTAACTTTATTTAGAAACCCAACTCAGTGGCAGCCTTTGTTGACTAAACAATTCCCGTTGTCATTCTTCTATATTAGATTAAGCGGTACTTTGTCCAAGCAGATAAAGTGCTGACATTAACAGCAATGAAGTTTGCTTATATTAGGAGGTTCGGGTTTAATCCTTGATATGGTAAGTTAAGTGGGTTTTTCATCCAAGAGCAATCTATATTTTTCCCTCGGTACTGGCCTTGCTAACATAAGTTTCAGCTGTAACAGTTGGATTGGCAACTACCAAAAACTGCAGAAAATGATCTCACAGAAAACAAGCCAAATTTCTCATAACTTTTGACATGATTTCATGCAAGAGCAA
Source organism: Holothuria glaberrima (assembly GCA_009936505.3). Classification (NCBI taxonomy): domain Eukaryota; kingdom Metazoa; phylum Echinodermata; class Holothuroidea; order Aspidochirotida; family Holothuriidae; genus Holothuria; species Holothuria glaberrima. The sequence continues at coordinate 6,578 of WURT03014683.1, read as the reverse complement.
TAGTCAAATTTCCATCGGATGGCCCCCTTGTTTATTACAATAACAAAATTTCTTGGCAATAGAGTTTCTCAGATTCCAAATTTTTTCCACCCAGGAAGCCTTGCGCCGAACATGACTTGTACTTGAGAACCCCTTGTGAGGCTCCTTCACACATTTTGTGGTCATTTTTACACTGTGAAATATTACTCAGTCACACATAGCTGCTTGATCTTGATCAATCTGAGGTAAGTAGTAGATCACAAGAAGGCACTGGAAGATGTCCCATATTATCTACACTTCTCTTGAACAAAGCCATGGAGTGGTTGAGATTCTTCCATGATGTCCCCCATTACTTGAATAAAATTATGGGATGAAAAGTGAGGTGCACAGTCTCAAATATGATTTAGGGTATATAGGTTAGAGGGAATATGCAGTTGCCCCTAACTTACTTTGACACATAAACTAAATGTTACCAATCTCCTCCTAATTCTATTGAAAGTATTTTTCATGTTTCAGAGCGTACAGGTAGCATTCTGAAAGTAAACAAAGGGTTATTTAGCATAAATTTAAATATTCACCCACAAAACTGTTTTCACATGGTTTAAGAGAGCCATACATGGATTAAGATACCACGGTATACTAATTCAATTTTGAGGTGACTGCATTTTTCCCTTTAAAAAGATGTTTAATCATGCTAACCTGGCAATATGCAATATCTTCTTTTTTAAATACACACAAAATAAAAGACAAATCATTTACCAATAGGGTGTATCTCCAGTGCTGTGGTTTAATGTTCTCTTCTTTAGTGCAACAGTAGTTAACGAACTTAAAATAAACCCAGAGTTACACTATGCTTTATGAACACAAATTCCAAATGAAATATTTCTGAAGAGTAGGTGAGTTTCAAATCAATAACCATTAGATTATATAGGGCACCTACAAAAGTCTTCCAAAAGGAGAAAAAAAAATACAAAAAATTAAAAAAAAAAAATTTTTTTGTTAAAAGAAATCTACAAATGATTCTAACATTGATACCATCAGCACTCACGAAGGGTCAAAGTAGACTAAACCAACTTTGCTGTGGGATGCACAAAAGTTGACTTAAGTAATGAAATAATACAGTCTTGGGGCATGGGCAAATCAAAACTAAACTAAAAAGCACACTTTTTGACATTCCTACATATTACAAATAGAGCAAATAACTATTAAAAAAATCATTTCAGAATATGTTGAGACATGTAGAAACACTATGAAACAGCTAAATGTATCAAGCTGAAAAAACAGTAACTCAAAGTAATGTTTAACAGACATGGAAGCTGGGGACGAGAATTACAAACATGTAAACCATTCTAAGTGTAGGCTAATTTCTCCTATACAATATATATGTTAGGGAGCATACTTAAACCCACACCAGTAACAACATTCATAGCTTTGAGGAATTAGTAAAAAATGAATTTCCTGGCAGTATCAAGATGAAATAGAGTGAATGAATATTAGAATAATTAGGGGAGACTGACCATGTAAATCCATACATTGCACCATACATAATACTACATATGTAAGGCATGCCCAGAAAAAACATTTTATGAGCCTGCTTGTGTATCAACCCATTTCAGACACCTTTATGACATTGACAAAGGTGGCCTATTTGAACAAAGATATTTGAATTCACTAAAATAAAATGAATGAGCCAAATTACATCACTTACAAATGCAATTACATTAGTTTTTTTGCACCATATTCACTTTTCACCAGGTAAAAGCCCATGACACTGTTTAATAAGCAATCATTACAGCTTAGACCAATGAATGGTATTTAAAAAAAAGACACATAGCATTGCCCATTTTCCATTATTTTTCTATCACAATCCTTAAAATATACTCTAAATGGAACACAAGCAGCTGTGATGCTTTCTAAACCATGCCACATACTCTGCTGCATCTAGCAGTCAAATAAAATTTGGTTCATTCTTGTTGAATACAGCATTTCCTTACAAAATTCGTCATAGCATGAATTGTACGACTAAAAACTACTTCTTAGTCATGTTTCACTGTATTATTCTTTTTCATGTAGTTTTATTTTTTATTTGTTTTTAGTAGCATGAATTGTACAACTAAAAACTACTTCTTAGTCATGTTTCACTGTATTATTCTTTTTCATGTAGTTTTATTTTTTATTTGTTTTTAGTA
>WURT03014672.1:0-16171 GCA_009936505.3 Holothuria glaberrima | reverse complement strand
AAGTCGCAAGTCAAGAAAAAGTGCGACTCGAGTCTGACTCGAGTCCAAGTCAGCGACTCGAGTCAACAACTCTGCTTGTGAGACTCTTGGACGAGTCATTTTCAAATTGCATTTGTTGCTAAGCTTACGTTTTCCCAAATGGAGCTGCCATCATGTGCTGCAGCTGGTTATTCTAGAATTACTGTAGGCTTACTTGAGCAGTAAAAACCCTTCCATTGACCCTGGTAAAACATGATTCAACCCCTACTCCCCCAGTAGACTATGGTGTACACAGTAATTACAAGGATGACACCATGTTGTCAATGTGTCTATTACTGTATTAGAGTAAGCCGAACTATAACTACATCAAGTTGATAGACTTAAAAATAGTTACCCTGGTGGCCCTGGAATATGCACCTTTACAAAGTGATGTACGTAGGGTCTACGTAACATTTGGGGTAATGACGTTTGAGCTCTTACGATTTGGTCATCTTTTACTAATTCTGTACATAACCCGATAATGTTTTGTGCACACGCACGGTCTAAAGTACTGGTGCTGTATTTAAAATGTGCATTTTATTTCTTTTTGATTATGATACGTGATAAGGTATACGTCGGACTAATTCTGTACACCCCATACGCAGGCAAGCCCTATAAATAGCGCAATGTTTAGAGAAAGTACACACAAGGAAGAAACGACTGGTTGCAAATTTGGACCTAACTTTGCCTCCATGGATGAACGTTCCGCCATTTGGACCTTGGTCTCTAGTCAATAAATACTATTCTTAGCTAGAGTGCGCGAAGAGCGTCCCAATTTTATATAGCAATAATGAAAGGTTACCACGAATGCAGTGACAAGGTGCTCGAGAAGCACGCAGGAAAAAAGCCTTCTGTTACCGAAAAGTATTAGGAAAGTCGTCTCATACTCTCAGTTGTAGGCCCATAGGCTTGAACTACCAGTTATATTAATAGGAAATTCCTGAAGAAAATACAAAGTGTTATTTTACTTTTGTATGGTACAGCGTGATACGCTTACGTTTTACCATTTTGGGACACGTGCCTCTTTGTGCTCATTGGATATACTCGCCTGAAAAACATTCATTTTGTTACACCCACCCCCACCCAACCATGAAAACGTTGGCTGCCATCCTGATGTATAGCTCTGTGGAATGTGGAATTTGTCACGGTGCAGGCAAGTGATCGTTCACTGATAACTGCGTGCCAAGCTACCTGTCGTTTAGATAGTCAAAAGTCCTAAAGGAACCGATTGATTCGAAAATACAGCATGTTTCCGCATTACTCTAAATTTGCTTAATAATACATAAAATACGTTCTTCTCAGTTGGCTCCAATAGCTCTTTTAAAAACACTTTATGAAAACTTCTCAAGGAGTTAGAAATATTTTTATGCCCTTTACTGTTCACTGTATCGTAATAAAAACTTAACTCGGTGAAGCTGTCATGTAAATAGAACAAATTCTACATAAAAGGGTTTATAAGTTAAGAATAAACAGTTTCGAAGTTGCTTTTGTAGGTCAAACCTTATCAAACTTTTATTGAGGAAAGAATCATAGTAAAAAAATATAAATTGTCAAGTTTTTTTTTTTTTCTTCTTCTTTTTTTTTTTTTTGTGTGTTTCGCTTTACTTCGTCTACCTCAGTTCTTATTTCTAAAAGACAACCATCACATAGACCTCTTTCCTCCAACAAAAACGCAGTTTTTATGGCAACGTTCAAAGTAGGTTTAGTGTTCGACAACTAGCTTTACTCGTAATGTTGAAGTCGCTGAGGCTAATTTGGAAAAGTTGTACTTTTACACAGTCGTGTCTGTCGATCGTCTGTCCACTCTCTTTTTTCTCCTTTTTCCCATAATATTTTTACTTGCTGAAAAGTTTCTTATTGATCGATGAACTAAATGAGACTCAATCGATCCATGCTTTACTTTCTGTTATCAGAAACTATGCATTTCGACAAACATGCCCTTAAGCATGATTCTAGGTTGTATATTTCCCAAAATAGTGGTATGCACATTGGACATTCTACGAACAGAGCTTTTTTCCACAGATCAGGAGATGATCTAGAGTGGGAGGGGATTTCCCGGTTCCAGGCCCCATTTTTCTCCACAACTATCTTATTTTACATAGTGACGAACGTTCTCTTAGTTGGAGATTCTTTGCCTAATTAATCATTTCTTAGTTTTTAACTGTAGAAAATAAAATACATTACGTTGACATTTCTATTTAAATGTTGAGATTCGGTCTACAATTGCATTTGTCACAAGCCAAAATGACCAAACAACCATATTCGTCACTGTGAAAAATTTCAAGGTTTTGCTTATTCGTCAGTACGCAAAAACAGGGACGATCTGTCCCGTTGAGGATGAAATTCTCGGCCTTTACTGTAAATGTGTTACATGTCTTCGTATGCTACTTGATCAAGGGGTTACCGTTTATGTATTTGAAACTAAAGTCCGACAGAAACACAATGAAACTAGAGCGCGCGAACCTCGCCTAGAATTGTTATGGTAGTAATAATAAATGTTGCCACGAATACATTGAACGTGTGAGCAAAAACAAAACCTTTCTGTGACCGACAGTGCTATTAACCTGTGCCTAACTTAGCCCAGGGAGTTGCTTTTTGACAAATAAAAAAACACGAGTCCTCAAGCATGCGCGGCTTGGGCTTCAAGCCTGGTGTGCCTCGTGGCTGTATAGGGAATCCTAGGAAACTAAATGCAGTCCCCTGATTGGTCAAAAGTTGTAACGCACCCTTAAAATGAATATTAACTAGTGTGATAACATTGTATAACCAATGTGGCGGCTGTAGAAAGTGAAATTGACCGCACCTACAAAATAAATATGAGATGGGGCTTTCCAGCGTGGTACTAGACGTGCCAGCGAGTATGTACATCAAACACGTGACAGGAAACAGAAAAAGATTACCAGGTATGCTAGATACGTGAGAATATATCTGAGACAAACAAGATTGGTTGGCGTGCTCGGTGTCCTATTTAAAAATAGATGGAATGTACTAAATACTATCCGAAATTAAGCTTATTTGTTAAAAAACGAAATAGTTATATTCGTACTACGTATTCGACAAACAAGTGATTCTCCAACCTTTCCATCCTAAGGCATGCCCGTGGGGAAATGTTTCCAAACACGTTGCGCCGCCGAGTTAACACCGATCAAAACTGCATACCTTCTTTAATGGCGGTTTAGTCACAAAAGGTCATTTTGGAATCCCCACACCTATTTTTTGTGCTACGTACCCTGGCCCGAACTCACACCTCTTAATAATGTATGTGTAGCCTTCATAATGTTCACGTGTATTTAGTCTTAGTCTTTGAGTCATTCATGGTAATACTGTGTTATTAACATGGGATTGCAAGGAAGCATGGTACCGTAGACATGGTGATGCTATGTAATAGACATGAGAAGGGATTTGCCAAATTCCATTCGGTGAAAGGGGGCGAACAGATGGAAAAAGGGTTGGAAACACTGATACAGAATGTGGCTTGAGTCACAGGGAATGAACAGGATCATATCTGCATGCTAACAGTCTACGCAGTATGGTATACATAGTACAGCACAGCATTACCACACAGTGGCATAGGAACCGGGGGGCCATGGCCCCCTCAATGTTTTTTGTGGGGGGCCAAATGTCATTTTGGGCCCCCCAAAAAAAAATCACGATAGTGTTCAATACATATAAAATGAATATGTACTTTAATAAAGTAGACCCTGCCGTCTGCTTTCTGATAGTGAAAAACATTACCAAATGGTCTTTAAAAGCCTATTTTTCGGCGCGCTTCGCGCGCATTCTTCATGCCCACTATTTGTCCAATTATTAATTAAAGAAGGACAGAACGTGCCTTAGATTATTGCGAAGTCCCGCATGGCAGCTTTTGTAATCAAAGTTGCCAACCCTCAAACCTACAGCGTCATAAAGAAATCCAATGGCCGTTAGTTGATCATGGTTATTATGCAACCAGATGCCGAAAATGCGTATATTACTGAACGCAAATTTTATTTCAAGGGTAGCATATGTAGCACCAGATGGCATGTAAGGACACCTAATTTTTCAAAAATTTCTCAAAGGGGAGGGGACACCCCTCCACTTAGACCCCTCCCCAGGTCGGTGTTTTGTTAAATTCAACTTTTTGAAATTGAAATTAGGAAATCCCTGCTTCATACTGCAATCCCCCCCCCAAAAAAATATGAAAGGTGATCCCCCACCAGATTTAAATCCTTAGTGCAAACACTGGTTGAATGTTCTAATTATTTGGTAGCTGTTCAGCCAGTGTGATCCCAAAATACGTCGCTGTTGAAAATAGCTTCCTGAACAAGAGGGCGCTTTGAACTTATTCAGCTACCTCCTCAATGCTGTCAACCTCAATAGAATTATATTAACAAGAACTTTAATATGGACCCAGAACATGCTGATTATTCTCTGTTATTATCCTTTTATCCAATCAAAAAACACTACCGTTTTGCGAATCAACCCAGCACAAATGACACTTTCTACTGTGTGCCATGAGTAGTTCTAACTTCTCGAAATTCTCAGACAATCTTGGACAAAACTCTTTGGGACTCCCAACGGGCTTTGTTCAAGATTGTAGATGCCGAGGTTAAGAACGTTATATTTTTTGTTTGTTGTATTAAGTAAAAAAGGCGTTTAAAACGTGTCAACCTTATTGCGGCAGCAAAAATGACTCAATGGAATCTACCATAAACTTCATCGAAGCTTTCTTATGTTTCTATGGCAAGGTGTTTACTGAGTTCATGCTTTTCGTTAATGGGTAATAAAAAACACAATTGTTATTCAATTCCCACAAATTTACCCTCTGCTGTTCCTTTAAAAGAAAACCGGCAAACCCTATTTAATAGAAATGCCAGTTTAAAATAATTATACATTTTTGAAGCGAAATTTGTGCTCGATTTACACTAAAAAGTCAAGTGTAAACAAATTGTGTTTAAACTGGAAATCAACTCGCTTGAAAGTTACAAATGCAAGGAAAATTATTGGTTCCGTCCTACTTTAGTAAAAAGATGAATAATTGATTGAGCTGGCTGAATCATTTTTCTCAGTTTTTTTTTCATTTTCTTAAACCTATTATTATATGTATTGGCTGTATAAATTTCTTGAATTTTGAAACTTCCATGTTGCAAGACCGTAGATCTAAAGCACGGTAAGCTGAGAGGAAAATATGAGCGTTAAAGATTGCCAAGCGGGGTTGAGGGCCGCAAACCCCTCAGTCGAACATAATATTTGATATTTCGAGGGCAAGGTACACTATTCCTGCCAAACATGCATTAAATTGAGGAAGAAGCGTTCACCCCTCTTCGACCTATAAAACGTAGCCTCGCAATCGTACGTGTAAACGGAAAATTGTCACAACTCGGTCATTGTTTTGTTTGGGAGTTACGCTGCAACTAATAAATCAGAGCAGTTAGACAATTTCTTAGTATACGTGTGGCAGGTGCAGAAAAGGATGGACGCCGGAATAGATGCAAGACAGACAGACATAAAGACAGTCAGACAAACAGACAGACAGACAGACAGAAGGAAGGACCGCCCGCCCCACCGACCGACCAACAAACAGACAGACAGAATGACCGACGACCGACCGACCAACCAAAATCGACCAACCAAACCCAACCGACCGACGACCGACCGACCAACAGGCAGACAGACAGACAGACAGAAAGACAGACAGACCAACAGATAGACAGATAGATATAGACGGAATTAATCTTAAAGATAATGAAAGGTCATTGTAAAAGAAAAACAAACCCTGCAAAAATCTCTGCTGACCTTATTATGGACGGACGGATGGCCAGGTGGAAGGAGAGAGGACGGACAGATGGATATATTAATGACAGAAAGACTGATTTACTATTTGAGGTAATGAAAGGGCATAGGAAGAAAATTAAAGTAGAAAGAATGAAAACCCCCTGCTGACCATATTAATTAAGACCTATTGAAAGAAATTGAAGAATTCTTTGCAAGGAAGATCTGTGTTATAAATTAGAGCAACATTGTCTCCTTTGAGGAAATATCTAGTAATGTAGTTCGCCTCCGTTACAACAACTTTTAAAATTCTGGAAGGGATACTCCTAATTTCAACAGGTACTTATAGAAACCATAATCAGGAAAAGTGTTATCCCACACCTTTCCTCTTTAGACAAAGTGGTCACAAACAGCCGGGCCTTACGGTAGTGAAGATTGGTGGACTCAAAATATTAAATTCTGTTTGTGTTCCCATAGACATGTAATAAATATTCCTTAGCTATGATAAAATTGGGGGCTAAAGCGCAAATATGAGGCAAAGCAGTTTGAAGGAAGTCGAAGCTGGTGAGGTCATGCTCCCGAGTTCTGTTTAACTTGCATTTTGCAGAGTCCCTTACAAATTCCAATACACAATAGACTACAACACTTTAACCAGGGAGGTCCTAAGTCCCAACAGGGAGGTGTTAGGTGCTAACATCTCGCTGTTTTAACTTTCCAAATGCTTTGATAAATTGTATTGCTAACGATAATAACTACGGCTTCGTACCTGTGCCTCCAATGCAATACTTGGCAAATGCAGGTGACGCGTAAGGCAACGTAAGTAGGTAAGTTGTTACACGCTTTAAATCCTGTCAGGTCTGTCTGTTGCTTCAGCGTAAGGAAAGATATCTAATTTTTCGAAAGTTAAGTTTGAAAGCAAGTGTCATTCACTGAGCAGAGAATCTTTCACGCTCATTGCCATGGTATGGCTGTGTATTGAATTTTAAATATTACCATTCAACGTGTATATTATCATTCTTTCAAAGGTTTTGGATGATTCATAAATAGAAAATGTTCATTTCAAATCTGCATCTTTCCAGAAGTTTCTTTATGCTTTGTACTAAAATGTTACATACGATTCACAGTCCTACAGTTTGTAAGGTTGTGTTTTTTACAACTAGAACCTCTCTGCCTTTCCGCCCACTATCCTGCTGCGGCAAATATTGACTATAAGGAATTGCAAGCATCCTTGAACGGGGCATTTTCAAAATTCACTAGCGTCGTTTGCTTTGTTTATTTACTCATACTAAAACTATTTGCAGGGTGCCCAAGTTTGAATAGCGTAATATCCGAGGTCCTCTGTTCCAGCATTAAGAAAGCTTGATAACTTGCTTGTCGCGAATCAAATGCAAAATCGTGGCACTTCTAACTATAGACGTATGGGAGATTTTTTAGCAAGGGGCGTTTGCTTTGAAAAATTTCTAAATTTACAAACAGTTATGACATGAATTTTAATCTGAAATATGGTGTCAGTGCACTGAAATCGACATTTTGTACATTGAATTCAACATTTGTTTTGTGCTGAGGCTGCCTCGATCCCCCAGACCCATGCCTCATATGCCTATGCTCTTACCAAATGAGTAGGATTAATATTTTGGCTGTGTAGATAAAGGCGAGAGCATTTGAAGCAATGCAGACTAGCAACCTGGATGTTCGGGGGTTCGATCACAGGCCGGTTCAAAGTAATATGAGCTTTCATCCAAGAGCAATCTTAGTTTTCTTTCAGAAAACCCAAATTTGATCTTACTTATTTAGTTGGTTAGCCATTCGACGTGAAATTGGTGTTTTAGACAATAGGCTTCCTTCACATTTGTCTCTCTTAACGTCTTAAAATAAATGCCAAACGTGTCCATGCATAACTGCTTAGGAATCAGAAATGTGGTGTAGCTAAGAAAATATTAATTGATTGATTTTATGAGGCAAAAATTAACACATGCGTGCAGTAAATATATAAATAAGTATAGTACCTATGATTAAAACACGAAGATTTTCCGGGCGTATTAAGTGTGTGAGAAATACATAAGGCAAAACAAGTACAAATACGTACAGTTTGCAGCTGTTTTATTTTTCCCCTTTTAAATGTGCATTAACAGGTAAAAATGACGCTTTTCTCAAGGACATAGAGCCATTAAAATAAAAAATTCTTGGTATTATTACAATAAACTTTTTAGAGGTGTAACAAATTTGTACGTAAAGTATCAAGAACCAAGATTTTGCCATTTGGAAAAGATAGAAGCTATGGAATTAATTGACTAGGAAGTCACTTTCCATTCTTTAGCATTAACTCTCCCCCCCCCCTCTCTCTCTCTCAAAATATATGAAATCATGTTCGAATGGGAAACTTCTCTGAGCGTATTTTCTAACTTGTAGACTGTTTTTGTCTGTCACAACTCCCTGGTTTCACCTACAAATCACTCGAACTGCATATTTTACGCTTTGCACATCTCCTTTTTTGCATCTTACATAGCAATCTATCTGTATCTATAAAAATTTTTATTCCTTTTCGCAGACAAAATGTCATCATATAATGTGTCCAACATAACCACGATTGATCCATCCGATTACTTGACAACGGAGAAGCCATACAGACTTGATGATCCTACTCAGCGGTTACCTATTGCTATCTTTACCTGCACGATAAGCTTTCTTGGTATACCCGGTAATTTTCTCGTCATTTTTGCGGTGTGTATTTCTCGTAGCCTGCAGACGTCAACTAATATTTTCGTAGCTAACTTGGCTTTCTCAGACCTCATTACTTGTTTGGTTCTGCCTTTCAATACTGCTGCTCTCCTCCAGGATGAATGGCCACTCCCAGACAGTGTGTGTAAATTTGTATCAGCGTTAACGTACATAAGTACAGGAGCAAGTGTCGTAAACTTGGCACTGATTGCTTTTAATAGGTACTATCTCATAACGAGACCCAGGTCAAAATATGACCAACTTTATCGTCCCAGAAACGTAGTTCTGATGATTATTTTTTCTTGGTTATATGTCATAGCAGTCATTATTGTACCACCAGCGTGTGATCTTGGAAGACTCGGGTAGCCTACTCTCCACGGTACCGTATTTGCGGCACCGATTCGCAGCACCCAACTGCGTTCTATAACGAAATGTTGAGAAGCATCCTGCTACAAATATCGTTGTATTGGGGTGCTACGTTATCATTTACCGCTACATACGAAAGAAGAGTAAGTTTTCCTGCCAATCTACTTCTAATGAAAACTTTGCCAGCCAGTCGAATAAGGCGGACCAATCCATGCAACACCAATAGCAGAAACGGCACATTAAAGTCACAAAGAATCTTTTTTATCATAGTGTGTGCTTACATAAGCTGTGTTCTTCTTTTTGGCGTTGCTTGCGTAATTCTTGGGTCTTACGTTGTAATTCCATGGGCTTCTATGCTCGTCCTGCTGAATAGTTGTGTGAATCCTTTTATTTACGGATTTAACCGCCCTCAGTTCAAAAAAGTCTTCAATTATATGTTTAAACGCAAGCTTGATGACATTAATGAGCCTTCTTCATTCCTTCACATGCTCATTTCTGTTACTAAATCAGTCAAAAGTGGCTCTTTTTGATTAAACGTTGTACAATGGTGATAATGTCGGTACTACTGTAAAAGAGTGAGGGTTTATTTCAAAAGAATGTCTGTTTTAAAGAAATTTAAGTTTAAAAGAACACTTCAATAAACTTCTAATTTCTAATGTAATTAAGGAAACGAAATAGTAATCGAAATCGAAACAAGTCTGTGTGTGTTTTGCTTTTAAAAAAGATAAGAAACGCTTAATTTCTCTGAGGCTTTTGGGGGTTTCCATATATGCTATGGTATTTTTGAACACGTTTATAATTGTTTCATACTTTTGTGCTGATTTAAAATTAAACTCTAAGGTTTAAGTAACATGTTGACGATGTTTCAACCACTACTAAAACCGTAATGATAAAATATTTTGCAAAAACATGTTTAAAAATATTTTTTAATGCAAGCCTTTGTGTATACGGGCATGATGTGCTAGTTTGGAAACTCACACGTTTAAAGACTACATTTTCATTTTAGCGTTATATTTCGAAGATTGTATACTTTATTAGTGTGATATCAGTATAGCTACTTTACGTGAAATTCCATTAGTACTGTTTCCAGTTTAGTATGCATGCTCTTGTTTTGAGTCAGATGTTAACACAGGCTAATGAGAGTCTGGCAATCCTCAAGAAGAAGAATACGGACTCGATGACAACTGTAAAATTGTACACAACTGTAAAGAACCTTGCATATTAGAGTAAAGCTGAGTGATATTGTTTACTTTTCTAAAAGTGTATGATTTGTTAAAGAATTACAACTCTGTTCATTTCTGATTAGAAAGGATCGATAGATGTTGCTTTCAGGTACACGCGGTGCGCTATGTACGGTGTTTCATCAACAACACCACCACCACCAACAAGAACGTATTCTCGGTAAATCCTACAACAAAGAGCCAGAACGCAACTTGTTAATGCTCTCGAAGTTGTGAGGTATAAGAGTTGTCTCACAGTAAATTACACAGTCATATACATTTTGGTACTGGTGATCAGGTCGTAGGTTTTGGTCGAGTCCTAGCGCTTCATTTCTGTATCTCACAGCTTCAACTTTGGAGACAATGTATCATTTCAAAAGTGGGAAGAACAGTAACTTGAAATTTAACGAACACTTCTAATTATTAGAGCAAAAAACCTTAGCACAATACACAAAGAAAGGTACCGTAAACTATGTACAAGCAGTGCTAGTAAGTAACTTAGAAAACAGAGCAGCCATACAATGCTGCTTACGACTCTGGTAATGTCAAGCTGGGTCGTTAAGTCAAAAGTCGTACTTTGGAATTGATAAGAGTTGAGATACAGGCATTTGATTATAATTTTATGACGTTCTTGTGTGTTTTATTACAAACAATTATAAGCTATTTGTATATGTTAATCATAGGTAAAAAATCTATCGATGAGCAGTCACTGCAAAAAGTCAGTCCTCTCTTGTAACGTATCTAGCACATAGGTTTATAGAAGAATATTCTGTTAACTGCTTTTCACTTAATGCTGCTGTGCAGCACTGAGTGGTTCGCAAAGTCATAACTCACTCTTTAGAATATGACAATTTTTGATGAATTATGGAATGTTTCGTTCAAAAAATATCTAGATACTGGCAATGGATTGTAATTTAATGCCTTTATACTAGAATTTTATCACATTTTCGTATATTTTCTTCATTGGTAAATAAATCCCAATTGATAAGTGACTGACAGCCATGATTTTTTTTTTATTTTCCTCATAAAATTACTGGTACCCAGGAGGAATTGCTTAACTGAGAATGCGGTTGGGAAATTGCAAACAGTCATGCAGAGTTTCCATCTTGTCAGTAGGGCATTCCTATTTCTCATTAGGAAAATGCTTTAGTTATGTATATTATTCTTGACTGGAAACCCTGTTTTTGCTATTAGCTAGTTCAGAAAAACCATTATTTTAAAAGTGACCAGATTGCTTTTTAGAACCTAGAAGGTAAGGCAAGATCCATTCTTTTGTATAAAGTATGCTTTTGGGTTTTTTTTCATCATACCTTCGTCTTTCCATCCCGCAGCACCCACTTATCTAATTTTCAATCAGAGTGATTATAACTATTGGCGTACGAGAATTTTCTTCCTGAAGGCTTGGCAAGTTTTTGCTAGGAGAAAATTATTTATTCCCGGAGGAAATTACCCGATATTTTCCAAACATCTGTCATGAGAAAGGTCTTTACCTAACACCCCGGCCTGCAGCCCGTAGCCTCTTCGCTGTTGTGCTTGGTGCAATTACTGGAAATTAGCAATTATTAAAATTTTGTTTCAAATCATTTTTTTATTAAAAAAACAGTCTCTTGCTTTTAGCGTTACGTAATTGTCATTCAATTGACTTCACGATATTTATGGCTCGTTTAATAATAGCAAATGAAACAGTTTTCGTTTACCGTGTCAGCATACGTTTGTTTTTCGTTGAGCCACTTTAGTTGCCTGAGAAGTACAAATCTAGTCACAGTTTGATCATCGCTATATTTCGAATAGATACCTTTTGTACCGGGCGTATATGGTAAAATATTTTAGCCGGGGGGGGGGGTGTTTGAGTGCTTGACAATCGTAACATGAATTTTCCCCTGAAGATAAGGTACCAGTCCGTCGTTACTCAGAAGTCAACAGATTGTTTGCTTTGGACAATTATTTGATCTGGAGGATTACTAGCTGTAGGGCATTGTTTCTTTTCTGAGGGATTTCTCACCCAGATATCTTTTTCGCACCCTTATGCTAACTTTCATTCCCAAAAGACAGAAAAGTTCGCTTCAAAAAAAAACTTTGTTAAGTGAAGAATTTTATGAAAGCATTGTTTTATTCTTTGCCATAATATTTTGGCTTTAATGTTTATTTTTTTCTTAGTTAAAACTATATGGCTCAAATTATACCTTTATCAAAAATTTCCCCAAGTCTTATTAAAGAGGCCGAAGAAATCGTCTTAAAGTAGCTTGCAACTTTATTCCTGTGTTATGTACTGTTTCAGTTTAGTATTTGTTCCAGTTTGTAATTTGTCGTCTCATGACCTCAAACTTTTTAAAGGAAATTGGGGGATTTGGGTTGTTCTAAATGCCCTACAGTGACAAATATTCTATCTCAAACCTCTTTCTGTTGTAGGTGGTTAGGGGACCTTCTAAAACGACAATACTCAGGAATCGAATTAGCCCGATTAAACAATCTAATATGATTGACTAAATTGTAACCTCTCTCTGGAAATTGCAATTGTAAGGAAGTATAACGGAACATTAAAACCACTGTAGGAATGTATAGAAATATTGTCCTTAACCACAAAAAAATGGGAGACATTGTCCCCTGCTTCCTCTCCCTCTCCCTTCCATGACAGACGAACAATAACATTCGAGGATAAAATGAACAACTATTTAGAGTTTTATTTCAGTACCTCATCCCTGCTGCAACTACACAAACCACCCACTTTATTTGGCATCAAGCATACTTCTATGATGTAGTTTATGTTATGATAATATCCAGGCAAGTTGCAACAAGGCCCCCTAGCCACACAAGGTTTGGAAGTGTGGGGAGAAATAGCTTTAAGGTGAGAGATCTTTCCTGGGGGTGGAGACATACCAAAATTTATTGAGACAATGATAGTTTTGAATCATATAGGAGGGGAAAATTTTGGGTGGGTACCACCCTTCTCCCCTCCCCTATCTTGGTCACGGTCTTGGCTCCGAGACTTTGGCCTTGACATGATTGCTCATTAAATAGTGGCTTTAAGAAAATGGAAAAAATTTCTCATTATGATCTTTCTTAAGAACCCTGGCCTGAAGATTGCCTTTGCTTTCCAATGTAGATTTCATTGCTTGTTAAAATTTTCATCATATCGATTGAGTTTTCACACCTATTTTTAATTGCATGAAAGCCCTTTTTCCTAGTTTTTGGCTTTATCGAACCCCCATCATACAAAGGCTGGTGAGCGTGTTTTAAGTTTGTGTTTTGAAAATTTCCCCTGGAGTTGTAGTAAGAGAAGAAGAGAGTTTATATGGTGTAATAAATATACTCAATACAAATTTTAAATTGAAGTTATTTAGTGATGCCAGAAACATTTGACCAAAGTCATTCGAAAAATTGGCAAAAAAATCCGAGAAAACCTTTTAGAATGTTACAATTTTGCAAAAGCTAGTTTTCCCGGTTCCCATGCAATCAGCACCAATGAAAAGCCATTTGAAACATAGCAAGTCCAGTGTGATACTCTCTGATGGACCATTTACATACTGGAGTAACTACCATGTTTACTCTCGCATGAACCTCTGCTGCAGGACAAAACAGACTTTACAACTAAATATGACTGCATGAGAGGGCGTCAGTGAAAAAACCAGTTCAGAACATGCGGCGATTTCTGACTGTTTGGGGGCGTTTTTCAGAGAATTTGCTAATAGCGCCACCACCATTTTTGAGTCGACTAGATTTCCTACCTTTCGTTCCATAATATTGTTTATTCACCTACGGCGAATTTCAAATGAATCTATTACTGAAAAACACATTTTCGACGTGTTTCATGAGTACATTTTAAAATACAAGCGTTGTCGTTTTGCAAGCACGGACACATCAACATATAATATGATATTTATGGATATAATATGCGTGTTATCATGTGTTCCCTAAACGGGAAGGTGCCCACATACATAAACAGTTTTGTTCTGAAGTTTAGCCATCTTTTCACCGCCATTCCCTCACCCTGTCCAACCCCAAAAAGTTACTCATTGTATTAAACTAGTGATAGTATATTATTTGTTATATCCAGTAGCGTTTATTTATCAACATAGGGAACATCTCATGCATGTAATTTACCAATTAGGATATTTAGGTGAAGATAACCCACACATTCTTCAGAGAAACGTCTCTCTTTGTACTTTGTACGAAATGCTTCCATCTCTGATGATTGGCAAATTGTACCAGTATTCTAGACGATATCATAATTAAGGTTATTTTATCCCTGTAATACCCATTATATATTATGGCGTTCTCTAAAATATTCCAAGCTCAACTTGATTATTTGGACAATGAGTTTTCTTATCATAAGAGATTTTGGTGTCAAACATAAGTAATGCAAAATGTTTAATGAAACGTAAAAGACGTAAATAATATCACTCTCAACATGTGACACCGGTAAAAGAATAGTCGACAGGTAAAACAAGTGGTTAAATTTAAGACACTCCCTACATAAACAGATATAGGAAAAAATATCCGTACATGTCGTCGAGTCCAGTAGCAAAACTCCATTCGAACGCGAGATATCATGCTCTAAAAATTAGTATAACCAGTATTTACATTCGTCCGTGAAACTTGATGATGTCGACATAGTTATCCTTTCGCAAAGATCAGTGGTTCTCAACGGAGATACACGTAACTAAGGGGATATAACCGCTCAAGGATGCAGGGGCGTTTGAAAGACACTATAAAGTCAATTTGAAATAAGGCTTAAAAGATACTCACTAGGTTCCTTTAACTGAGCTTTAAAATTAGTGCTCATAAAATTGAGATAAAATGTGGTCAACTTGTACGGTAACATTACTTTCTAAGATGCTCTTCAGCAAAGTTTGAAAAATTATTTTAATTAGCACCAGATGCCAGGAAATCGCATATGACAGTGTTCAATTTAGTTTTTGACTTAAAAGGTCCTTCAGACCTCCAACAGTGGCGATGACAGTGGAGGATCAAACTTGTCCTGCCATATTTACTCGAATGTAGTTCACTGAAGAAAAGCGATATATAAAATGTTTTCAAAAATGTTATTTTTAGCCCAGCGAATTTAGCTTTCTATCTCATCAACTCTACCTGTAGGACAGCTTGAGTGGCATAAGTATTTCAAAGGGTCATGCAACCTGTACCATTTCGTTCCTCCACATCCAGAAGAAAAACCCTGCAGCATCAAATGTATAGACTACTGTAATGAGGGAATCCCAAAGAGTGAGACTTGCAATCTGTTCAGTGTGCATTCGAAGCTATTAGACAGTCCGGGAGAAACCCTCGAAGGAGGGTGCACAAAAAACCCTCCTTCGAGGGTATTTTGTGCACATGGGGGCCACCATTATCCACAATGCATTTCACCGGCGCCATACATAAACTGTATGCGGCGCACTCGAAATCAAAAAAGGGAAAATTTTAGGTCTTAGGGGAACATGAACTTATATCAATATGTTAGCTTAACAAATTTTAAACGTTTTCACCAAGGGGGATTTTTTGCCCACCGTGGAAAATTTACAAAAAAGACGAAAAACAAAACGAGTCTGTAGGTTTCAAACGCATACCAGACGTTTACATATACCGCAACAGTGTGCAATATTCGCTAGCTTCAATGCATCACCACGCTCTAAAACCCCGCGAAGTTTGTATTGCAAGATGTACACACTGTATGTACTGTACACGCAACGTGCAGGAACTTGTATGTATGCAAGCACTGTATAAGCTACTACGTTAGCAAGGCCTAGTATATGTAAACGACATGCATATGAGAAACATTTGTGTGTATGTTCAGATGTGTTTTCACTCTCATGGATCATTACGACCATAGACTGCAACAGATTTGCCTCGCTGATGAGCAGTTTAAGGGGGAGTCTTAACAGGTATAGGTACACTATTTATGCTTTGCAGGCCCATATAGGCCTAGCCTAGTACGTTACTACTCTCACTACAATTAGTTCTGTGGTCTGGGTTGTTTTTCCCTGATCACCGGTTGATTTTATTCTACCCCTTGATAGGCGGCAATCCATCTTGACTGCCAGCAACACGGATAGCCTGTGATTTAGTTCATCAAACGATTACACGCAGTTTGTCATCCTGCACAA
>WURT03014650.1:0-16172 GCA_009936505.3 Holothuria glaberrima | reverse complement strand
ATTCAGTCTGAGCTTTTTTATTTTGCACGAAGTAGGCCTACGGGTGTAAATCTTACCCATTTGGTGGGGCAAACAACGATCTGAAAGAAGCTGGGCGACTACTTTTCACATTTGAAGTCTGTACATAGTACTGTACGCAGTAACTTTATCTCAGCGTGCCTGTTGGCCGCACGTAGCCTATAATTGCAGCCAGTTTTACCAAGCAACAGTAGTTCTGATTGACGCGTGCGTCTATGCCTATAGTGAATCGAGTCGAACTTCGCTGTATAAGTCATTGGATTTGTACGTTGGTACAGTGAAAGAAACGACTGGGTATACACTAGTCAAGTAAACAAAAAACGAGCCCTCAAAGGAGGGTTTCTCCCGGACTGTTGGCCGTCATGAACAACACAGTGTGGACAGTGGAGGCTTCGGCAGCATAATGGATGGCGTGGATCTAGGCTAAAGAGGTACTGAGTCTTTTCTCAATGTGAAAAATATTTCTGTGTGGTAGCACAAAAAGTAGGCTACACGAACCTGCTCTGTGCCTTGCCGTATCATAATCATGGTATGGTATAAGCAGTCAGTTGAGCTGTCGCACTTACGTCGTTCAGACCACTTTATAATGCATCATTGATGCCAGCTATGAATACGTAATTAGCTGGTAGGGTTATTATAACCTACGCCTTAGGAAATCCTAGATTTGTACGAAATACTCTAAATCAAAAATGTGTTTTGTAATAACTGTGATTTTATTTTAACTATGAACAAATTTTTGTATTCACTGGATCCTTTAAAACTAGTTGCTAGATACTATTACATAGTTCTTAATCTAAATAGTACTTGTTGGGGGAAAAAAGGCAAGTTGTTTGTTGTAGCAGTCTAGAAAACGGTAAAGAGACGATGAAGACTCTAATTGGACTTGGCTATAACAAGACAAGAGAAATGTACCATATTGGCAGGGCCGTAGCGAGTGGTGGGTGTCACACCCCCCAATATTTGGTCGCCGTCTAGGCAAATTTTCGTTCTGTCGGCAAAAAGGGGAGAGGGGAAGGAAAAGAGGAGAGAAGGAAAAGAAGAGGGAAGAAGGGAAAGGAAAGTGGAAGGAAGGGAGTGAAAAGGAAGACGGAGAATGGAAAAAGGGAAGAAAAAAAAAAAGAAAAAGAGAGAAAGAGAGAGAGAGGAACGCGCGGGCAGTCTGTTATCGGTTACTTCGATTTTCGGCTCTTTATCTAATTGGCCCATTCAAGTTGAGGGCCGTTGGCAAATTCATCATGCATGTGACGGCCGTATCAACGGCCGTCAGTGTACTGGGGCGAGTGACCGAGTCCGTCGGCAACTTGGGGAAAGAAAGAGAATTTAAAGCTTTCGTATAGGCGTGCTACTTCGGGCCATATGACCAGTGTTTTAGCTATCCCTATTTGTGCGACAATGTCGCACAAAAAAATCTGACAAGCAAATTCGCGGGTGTAAATTTTGACAGAATCAGCCTCACCAGAATAACTTTGCCAGTTTCTTGCTGCCAGCATATCATATTTATCTGCGGCAGGACTTTATTTTAACCTCCGAGCCCCACTACCCTACTTTCATCTCGAAGTTCAGAAAGTAGACTGATTCCGTTCATAGCGTCTGCGTCGCAATATTTTTATGAAGTAAAATATTTGTTACTAAGATTTTTTGGTTCCTCATTATGGCAGAAATACACTCAAATATTGCCATTTTCGATCTAGGCACCTTTCAGTTTCCAAAAATTTTCCAAAGGAGAGGGGGACACCGTATTTGAACGCCTGACCAGTCTATTGTTCAAATGCTGAACGCATAGTGTTCAACTCCTAAAGTATAGTGTGGCATGACGGGAGGAATAGCCTAACACAAATTATTAGGAATCTAGTCTTTGATTAATGTATCAGTAACCAAAATATACTATCATGGGACTTAATTTTTTACCCAGAAATATGCTAAAACCTCAGAGCTTCCAGGGGCTTCGCCCCCTAGGCTACCACCGAGGCTTTGCCCCCTGAGCCCCACCCGATAAAGCTCGCGCTTCGCGCTCGTATTACGCATCACCAGAGCTGTCGGCAAAACATGATCTCTACACCCCCCCCCATCAAAGATTAAACCTTCGCTACGCCCCTGCATATTGGACTTAATGACTGTTGCAAGTTCAAACCACGACAACTATACTTCGCTTTTTGCTCGTAAAAAGCCCGTAAGATGTGAGATTTGAGACTGGCAGTTGCCTTTTCGCAGTAAAAGGGAATCTCAAAAAATTTCGGAGATGGACTTGTCTACCTGACAAATACTGAAATGTAAACGTATACGTTCATTTAAGCCCTCAGTTTTAGAGGAGTCAAAGACAAGTGGAAAACGTGGGTTTTCAACTTAAGTTTTGTAAGACACCAATTTATTTTGGCGGTGAACAGAATCTTTTCTTATTCCCTCTTTGGTAATGGGTAGAGAGTAGTAATTGTTAAGAAAGAAATCGACAAGGTTTTCAACGTGTTTGTCCTATTCGGACTTGGTAGAGCAGATAAGTTTCATCTGATGCATTGAGAAGAAACAATAGATCGTTTCAAACTTATGTGAGTAGAACTATTAAAATTCAGATAACCATGGGTGTCTGTTCGTTTAATAGTAAAGCGTAGTTGCTATGGAACCGTTATGAAACCAGAAGTTCCTCATGTTTGAAGGGTATTTGCAGTGATCTTAAGAGAGCTAGGGAGCGTTGCCTTGAACTGTGTCAGCGGTTGGTTCGCCGAGGCTTTAGCAAAGGTATAAGGTCCTGGCAAAAATTAACAGTCTTTCGTCCGCCCCACAGCAGGGAAACTGACAGACTCCTAATGACACGTGCAAGGTCCCTCCATAGTATTATCCTATCACTATGGTCTACCAGATATTGCAGTCATTTTTCGAAAGTTTAAAGCAATTCCTTTACGCTTCCTTGTGACCTAAAATCTTAACAGGTTGCCCATTTTGTCTTTCCGCCAACCACCTAACCTTAGATCTCGTCTAATCTGTGCTCGTGTCCCAGGCCCTCATCACCTCGCGAACTCCTAAGCTCGCCCGTGTCCTTGTGGGGATAAATGACGCACGTTGTGTCCTTTTTAACATTAGTACTTTCATTTGAAGGAAGATAACTGGTAATCGCTTTAAATGTTGAAACCCTGAAACGTCTTGTAAGCCCCTTTGGTGTGTTTATGTTATTTCTTGGGAATTCTGCAGCTGTCAGTACAC
Organism: Holothuria glaberrima; assembly: GCA_009936505.3. Classification (NCBI taxonomy): domain Eukaryota; kingdom Metazoa; phylum Echinodermata; class Holothuroidea; order Aspidochirotida; family Holothuriidae; genus Holothuria; species Holothuria glaberrima. The sequence goes on along the minus strand of WURT03014650.1, from coordinate 12,959 downwards.
CGGCTGCACCGACAATCCAGGGAGTTGCAGCGTTGCACCTCCCTGGACAATCTAAGGCTCCATATTAATAACCATACGTCGGCTTTAGAGGGCAGCGGTTCCGGTAATGTTTTCGCAATCTAACTGTCACTTTTTGTACAGCCACCTTGACTGTTGAAACAGTGGTTTGAGCTAATGGTTTAGATTTTTGATGAATTAACCTTTCAGCGCGAGGTTAATTAGCGTGGAGTTTCCGATCTCTTCTCCTCAATACGTCTGTAAGAAAAAGATTGGATTCACGGGTTGGATACTTTCGCACGTATAGAGGCCTTATCGTGGATGATGGTATAGCTACTCTCGGAACCCCAAGTTTGCTTGAAAAGGAATAAACTGTTATATCTTCTCCCCCTGAAGTTATCGCTTTCTCCCATTGTTGTACCGCTGTTTTGGCCTGTATCTTGAATTTTCTGTAGGGGTTAGCCTGTGATTCCCTTTAAGTCATTTTTATGTTTTGCTTTAACTTGTACTATTGTTTGTACTATTGCTTCTGTTTTGTGAATTCCGCTGTGATCAAGGCGCCAGTTGGATGCCGAAATATAGTTCTTCTTACTGGAATTCCCGTCCGTTTTCTATTGTGCTTTATATATATATATATATATGTTGGTGTGTGTATTATTTACATTTATATTTATATATATATATTTATATATAAAGCGTCTCTTGCAGTATGAAGTATAGGTGTGAGTGACGCAGCGACCTTATATGAAAACTATATTGAATAATCGCATAAACACCTTAGGCCATTTTACCTCTAACATAGGCTCTTGCCTTGTGCTGAAAGAGGATATAATATGTGGTTTAGAGTACCCTGCACGGTACGCGGGAGGTCGCTTGTTCGAGTCCTGCTCGAGGCTAAGTTTACATGCAAATAATTATAGTTGGAAGTTGAAGTTATCTCAGTGTCCTTGGAAAGAAGGTTAGCGGATAGACTTTTCGATCTTATTAATTTGCTAGTACAAAGTGTGCTCCAATACGGAAATGTCCTTTCTGGACGTACTGGTTGGAAAACGCAATAATATTTTATTTGTCACCAGGCTTTCCTGTAAACCGACTGATACCCATACTATCTTAATTTTGCGAGTTCCTACCCCAACATTGTTTACTCCCAATGTATCAGAATCAGGCTCATTTGTTCCTCCGAATCCGAGTATGAAAAACACATTGCCAACCTTGTCGGTCATTTCTTTTTTCCATTATCAAAAAGGGCATTCTAAGAGCTTCTGCTCTGTGCCGTGACAATCTCTTGCTTGGAAAACCCAAAGTCGCTAATTCTCGTATTCCTTTGGTTTTGGATTATTCCAGTAGAACTAACAAGCTACTCAAAGTTTTCCGTCAAGATTTTGATATTCTGAAGTCCGACACTTCCATTAAAGATCTGTTTACGGACCCCTCTCATGTCCCATAAGCAGCCACAAAACCTCAAATCACTGCTTACACCCTCCAGACTACTCCCTAGTAGGCCTGGCACTGGCAGTCTGAAATGCGACAAACCCAGATGTCAGGTATGTATTTTTTTTAAATTACTGACCACTGTCTCCCGGCAATAAATGCCGTATCCGGCCCGGTCAGTTTACGTAAACAATAATCGCGGGGTCTTAAACGCTTATCAACGAATTTAACATACTCGTTCCAGTGCAGTTTATCGTCAATTACTACCGTTAGATACTTGAACACTGAAACTCTCTCAGTAGGACTATCCTTAATAACAACAGGGTCCAAAGATGCACGGTATTTTGTTCTATAATCAGTTATCATCTCTTTAGTTTTCTTTAAATTCAATTTCAGGTAATTCTTATCGCAATAGGCCACAAATTTGTTAACTTCATTTAGATGAATGGGAACATGATCACTGACCACAGGGCTGACGAGGGCAGTACACGTATAATTATAATTTATGGAGCATACGTGGATATCTTTTGCAATATGTATGTATATATATATATTTATATATATACATATACCTAAATATTTATTTTTATATTATAGCCCTTATGTGCAGCAGATCTCCAAAGTTGTATCACACCAGATAAAAAAAATTATCAGACATCCTTAAGCCCTGTGTAAAGGTTATGCAAAATGTTTTCCTCTCACAGACTTTATCTGAGTGGAACAAAAGTTATCTTTGTTTTTACAACTGTATTTAACAACTTCCACAACATAAACAATATATCATTGTACATTACAAAATAAGAGATAAATAAGATTTTCAATATGATGACGACTAGTTGTCTAAAGGATTAACTGAAATAATTTTGAAATGTCTTCGTTCTATCAAGAAAATTATTCTTCCTTAAAATATGCAATTCAACATCCAAATTAAAATGAAATTTGTAGTAAAAGGTAAATGCGCCAGGGATTGTGTTATCAAATTTACAGGAGAATATATAATGCTTAGCATAGAGAATGAGGAAATTAATAGGGTGACTATCATTGGCAAAACGACCAAAACAAATATTAGCGGCACAGAAATTATAACCATTTCTAATACAAATACTTGATACTTCTTCCCAAAATTTTCTAACATAATTGCAGTCGTAAAATATATGTAAGAGGGTTTCCTCTTCAGGGGAACAGAAAGAACACAAAGGATCAGACAACTTCATTTTGTGAAGTAAACAGTTAACACCAAGAGTTCTGTGTAAAAATCGCAATTGCAAATACATAACTTTCATGTTGCGAACGGTATTAAATTGTAAACAAAAAATGGAATGCCCATTGACATTACTACAAAACTTGCATTGATTCCATTTTGCAATGGCTGTCGAAGGAGCGGAAATTGTCTCTACTAAAGTTCGATAAATAAATCGAGAAATTTTGGGCCTGATTAAAAAATATATAATCATATTCTCAATTCGACTAACAGTGGAGGGATTACAACTCGTATAACATCTCAAATCTCTCGGAATAGCTTTGAAAATACTGAAATAAAGTGTAAATGGAAAGTGAGGCACGTTAAATTTGTTCAGAAAATCACTGTCAGAGATATAAGACCCATCAGATCTGTAAAGAGTTTTAACGTACACAATATTTTGGTCACAGAAGGCTTGGTGGAAAACAATCTTATCGTCAATTTTTATGAAAGCATTATTTAGGATGATCTCTTTATCAAAGCCCTCTGTGGGAGAATGGAAAATAAAATCCGCCCTGGCCTCGCAAATTTTTTTACAAAACAGATGATCTATTTTGGAGATGGCGTTTTTATTAAAATTACATTTAAACCGAAGAGAACAGTCAAAAGGCCAAAGGTGAAGACCATAAAAAACATTTTCTTGGCAATCTCTGCCATCAATATAACGTTTAACCCAGCTGCATTTCAATGCTTTAATAAAGGCCAGTAAATCAACCATATTGAGACCACCCGAACCAGTGGTGTTTATAACGGTTGAACGCTTAATTTAATCAAACTTACTATTACTTAAGAAATTGTATAAACATTTATTTACTTGTATCAAAAAATTGGGAAGTGGACTATTTAAGACGGTTAACAGAAATACCAACTGAGAAATAGCAAAAGTTTTAATCAAAGTGATTTTTCCCAAAGGGATGAGATCTCTAGAAGACCATTGATTAAGCGTTAAGTAGTCTTCAGTTTTTAAACGTGATCGTTTTGGTAACAAGTTGAGCCTACAAAAGTCATCCTCGTGGTGAGAAAGCGAGATGCCAAGATATTTAATTTGCCAATGTGAAACGAGAAAACTAAAATCAGAAAAGTAATGTGGCGGACTATTTACGAAATCGCCTAGTGGAAAAAGAAAAGATTTTTCGAAATTAACCCTTAGACCCGAAGCCTCCGAGAAAGCGTTTAGTATTTTTATTATTCGGTAAATGAATTGAAAGAACCGTTAGAAATCAAAACCGTGTCATATGCATACTGGTGACTCTTATCTCTGTCCCCGAAATATTTATACCCTGGATTCCAGGAGCATTCTTAATTATGGTAGTAAGAAACTCCGTACAAAGAATGAATGACTAAGGGCTGAGCCGACAGCCTTGACGCACACCCCGAGATATTTGAAAATTCTCAGACAGATGGCACTTGTTAGAAACACAAGAGAATGAATTCCTATAATAGGTATGAATTCAGTGAATAAACTCTGGGCCAAAGTAGAAATAATCCAGAGTTCGTGTGAAAAAATTCCATTCAAGACAATCAAAGGCCTTTTCAAACTTTAGGAAAATTAAGGTACCATAAATGTTGTGGATATGACAATGATTGATAAGGTCGATAACCAATCTTATATTCTCTTGGATGTAACGGCCTTTCAAAAAACTGGTTTGCTCATTAATAACTAAGTCAGGAAGTACCTTGTTCAGACGGTTAGCCAGGCATTTTGCGCCAATTTTGTAATCAGTATTTAAGATAGCTCTCAGGCCCGTATGCAGGGGGGGGGGGGGTTCAGGGGGTTCGGAAGAACCCTTCCGCAAGATCTAGAGTTCCGCCTCTTATGGTACGGTACTTTAGTAGTATAAAATGAGAAGTTTGGTGTTTTATTATGTCCCACATGGCGTTCAAAAGTTTTTGAAAAATTTCCTGTCAAGTTTGACTATCTTCATAAACATAATCATAATTAACAGGCTGCTCGCTTCCACCGAAATGGGTCGTCCCGAGCGAAGGGAACCTGACAAAAAAGGGAGTGTCGCAAGCTGCCAGAAATTAAAAAAGTTTTTCTCAAAACGCAAGAAAGATGGACATGTTGAGTGTCATATTCAGCCTCTTAACATGAAAACAGGTAAACAGTGGGAGTGAGCATGCGTTTGTACGCCCTAGATAACTTCAGCAAGGGTAGAGCCAACGGGTGTGCATGGCTGGCCCCTCGTCGGGGAAGGCTGACCCCCAGTGGGGAAAATGATCCAATTTCGTTGGGGAGCCTTAATCCGTGCTGTAATAAATGTAACCCCAATAACTTCAGTCCCCCCGACAATCTGCACTATTTTGCCAAAAAAGGGCTGATTCTTCAATAAAAACCTCAAAATTTCCAATTATCCTTACAAAAATTCAAATTTTTCAAATTTTCTTTAATATGACCCCCAAATTTCCAATATTTGGGAAAAGAAAGCCAAAGTATTTTTCTACTTCGTTTAAAGAGCCTTAATCCGTACGATAAAATATGTAACCAACCGTCTTCAGTCGTCCCGACGATCTGCTTGAGATTTCGTTCGCAGGAAGGGCAGATTCTTCAATAAAGACCCCAAATGTTTTAATTCTTTTACAAAGAAACTCACATTTTTCATATTTTCTGCCATAAAATTGTATATTCTCTCTTTTATTAGCTGCGGATTTTCAAATACTTATTAAAGGAAGCCAAAAATTTGTCGGGAAATTTTCCAATGTCTTAAAATGTCATAAAATATGTAACCCCAACGAACTTCAGTCGTCAGGACAATCTACTTGATTTTGCTCATAGGAAGGGCAGATTCTTCAATAAAAAGCCCCAAGTTGTCACCCCAAAGTTTTCAATTTTCCTTATACAAAAACCCAACTTTTCTTCCAAGAAATTTACAAATATTCTCCAATGTAACCTCCAGATTTTCAGATACATATTAAAAAACGCGAAAGATTCGGCGCGCTTTCGCCACCGCAAATTGGGCCTCCCCGTCCTTTCGGCAACCCAACGCGTTTGTCGGGGTTCAGAGTTGCTGTCTCCCTTTGGGAACCTTGGTCCCCCTGTCGAGCAAATTCTGGCACCGTCCACCTGGCCTTCAGCATTCAATGCATGTGTTTTCGGCACTTGCCGATCAAAGTCGGTTGGTAAAATGTTCCACTTGTGGCACTGAAAAGGCTGCATAAGGGCCTGGCTCTCGGTCTTGAGTTTTTAAGTAATTTGTGTTTTTTGAAGGCCTGACAATCAAGGAAATAACAGCTTGACCATGTTCATCAGAAAGCGAACCTTTTTCAAAAGCAAAATTTAGAGACTGAATACCAATATCCCCAACATCCTCCCGGAAAGTTCTTTAAAATTTGAACGGTAAGCCTCAGACCATGGTGTTTTATTAAGATTCATTGAAAAAACGGCCTCATGGCACTCATTTAAACTGAAAGGACCTTCACATATATACACTTGATCCTCAGTAAGTTTTGTATGCTCAAAGTGATTATCATGAAAGAAGGATAATACATCATCATTGTTAAAATGCGACATATAAAGGTTACTATAAAAATGCTTTGCTTCACATAAAATATCATGCCAGCATGTCAGCCTCCGACCATTTTCAGAGATTAATGTAGTTATAGAATTATTGGTTTTATTCCTTCGTTGAAGGTTTAAAAAGTAGTGAGAGTTTCTTTCACCATATTCATGCCAACGAGCTCTCGACCTAATAAATTATACCATGGGGTTTGTAGTCATACAGACGCTCTAGCTTAGCCCTTTAATATTTTCCCAGAGATCAGAAGCATTCAGATGAGAATGGTCACTGATAGTCTGTGCAACAAAATTCTTTAATTGATCAATGTAATATCAATGTAATAGCTGTTCTCGAATAAGGACACGTTCAATTTCCAATATTCTCGCCCACGTACCCCAAGGTAACCTTTAAGGACAAAGTAATACATGAATGATTAGACTTAAAAATTAAAAAGGCATCAGCACTGTCTACTGTAGATACAAGATGACGTGAACAGAGGAAAAAATTAAGTCCATATCGTATACTAGACTCGTTAGATGAATGCCAAATGAACAGAATACTTTTGGGATTGCGGTAATTCTTATCGCAAATAGGCCACAAATTTGTTCACTTGATCTAGATACATGGAATCATCATTAATGACCACAAGGCCGACGAAGGCAGTACACGTGTAATTATAATTTATGAAGCATACGTGGATATCTTTTGCAATATGTATATATATATATATATATATTTATTATTTATATATATATATATAAATATTTATATTATATTTATATATAAATATTTATATAGCCTACAACATAATGATAATAATATAAATATGTATCTAAATATTTGTTTTTATATTACAGCCCTTACGTGCATCTCCAAAGTTGTATCACACCAGATAAAAATTTTGCAGACTTCCTGTTAAGCCCTGTATTAAGGTCATGCAAAATGTTTTTCTCTCACTGACTTTATCTGAGTGGAACAAAAGTTATCTTGGGTAAGTGTTATCTCGGTATTTACACATCACGTAAATTCATACAAAAAACTCATTACATGATATTACAGGTATTTCGTTCCCTCTTGAAGTTAAGGTAAATGTCGATCAAAAATATATACTTGTTGCAGGAATTGCTGACCAAACTCTCTATACTGTATTGATGAAATTGTACAATAATTCGAATTTCAAGTAATTGGTTTATCAAATAGGGCAGGGTTTTAAGAGACTTAACACCCTATACTCTCATAGTAGCTTTTGATTATGAAAAGTGGCATAGACACCTTTGTCAAAACTTGAACTGACTGTTTAAAATTGAAAGAGAAGGAGTTGTCGTCCAAGGGAGGGAAATATTTGGAAACCCCCTATCCAAGTAAAACATGTTTATAGATTTTAGCCAAAGTGGGGCTATTTTCTCGGGAAGTACAGTGATATGTCGAGCAAAACGACCAGGCCGCATGGAAATACAAACCCCAAGCACGAATTATTAGGAGAGGGTCACACCTTCACTTTTTGAGAATTTTTTGTCTATGTAAGGCGGCTAATTCTAAAAACGGTGGTGTCTTTGGCAAAGCTATGAACTGAATACATCTACAGGAATCGTCACTGTTTAGTGAATGTTTCCTACTTTTTACTTAAGCAAAAGGGAAGGGCCCTTATCAATTATTTGTATGCAAGGTGGCATGTAACATAGAAAATGGTGCTATCTTTGGCAAAGCTTTCAACTCTATATGTTTTAAATTCTTATTATGCACTGGGCTGATGCAATTTTCGCAAGGGAAAGATATGTGGCCAAAGGGAAGAAGTAACACCTTTAGTCTTTCAGAAATCGGTGTTTATGTATGGTGAGTTAGATGCAAAATAGTGCTATATTCGGTAAAGCTGTAAAGTGATTGTGTTTTTAGAAATTCTAATTTTTTATTGATTTTCTCGGCTATGGCATGACGCCACTCTGTGATTAGTAAATGAGGCGGACTCCCCCTCCCCTTATCAGACTACTGGGATAGTCGTTATCGGTTAACTCACACCTTCAAACGAAAAAGTGTTCTTAAAACTGATCCCTAGTTTGCAGGTAATGGCACCTTCTACACGTTGAAAGTTGCCTTTCTAAACATTTCAAAATTAAGGCGTCAAGATGAAAGGTAAATTTGAAGAATACGTTAGTCAGTAAAATCACTGCGCAGAGGAAATCGGGACGTGCGTGCTACAATGCTTTTTAACTTGTTGACTTTAACATTTAGCTGACGGCAATAGTGTGATATGTTATAAAAGCTTTTAGAACCTGACTAAAGACATCAACTGTGTTTTGAGTATCATGTGGAAAAGGCAACGACAGCATTCTTGTCTAGTTCTAGTCTTTCGGGAGGATCCAGTACCTGAAGAAGAAGGTGTTAATTCACAGAACATCTTCGGCGGAGGTCCGAGGACCTCAAGAGACAATTTGGGACAAGAAAACTCTTGACCTTGATCGACCTTTTCCCCAGTTTAATCTCTGCCAGGCTGCTTGTCTCTAAAATCAATGGAAAGAAAAGCGAATATGATTTGCATAATAAGGAAAACCTCGTCAAACAGTTTGGCATGTGTGAAAGGCTTTTATAGACCATAGAATTGAGAGGGTGGCATTTTCATCTTGAGACTAAGAGTATTTATTGACTAGAGGCGAAGGTGAAAATGGCGGAATGTCCATCCATGGAGGCAAAGTTAGGTCCAAATTTGCAGTGGCTCGACCAACCAGTCGTTTCTTCCTTGCGTGCAATTTCTTTAACACTGTCCTATTTATAAGGCTTGCCTGTCGTATGGGGTGCACAGAATTAGCCTCAACGTATATCAAGGCCTTTTTTAAGAATTTTTTAGTAGTAGGGGCCATGTTACGAAAGGGACCATGCGCTGAGCGCGAAACCAGCCGTAAAGCGAGAGGTTAGCGGGTGGAGTCCAGCGGCAGAGCCCCTGTGGGGGTCCAGGCGGCAAAGCCCCAGGAATCTCTGACGTCAGAGCATATTTCTGAGGGAAAAAAATTTCAGGGTAGGTATATTTTGGTCCATCATTGTGCAGCCATCAAATGCACAAATTCGGAATAATTTTAGTGTATAAGGCTATTCTTTTACTCAAGCCACCATAGTATTAAGTGGTTGGAGTCCAGGGCCTGCTTTAGGGCCCCTGGTGGTGGTCCAGGCGCGAAGCCCCCGGAAGGACTGAGGTTAAAGCATATTTCTGAGTGAAAAATACAGTCTCAGGGTAGGTACATTTTGGTCCATCATAGTGCAGCCATTCAATGCAAAAATTCGAAATAATTTTAGTGTGTAAGGCTATTCCTCTACTCAGGCCACCATAATATTAAGTGGTTGGAGTCCTGCGCACGCATTAGGGCCCCTGGTGGGGGTCCAGGGGGCGAAGCCCCCGGGAGCTCTGAGGCTAAAGCATCTTTCTGAGTGAGAATACAGTCTCAGAGTAGGTATATTTTGGTCCATCATAGTGCAGCCATCAAATTCAAAAATTCGGAATAATTTTAGTGTGTAAGGCTATTCCTCTACTCAGGCCACCATAAAATTATGTGGTTGGAGTCCAGGGCTTGCTTTAGGGCCCCTGGTGGGGGTCCAGGGGGCGAAGCCCCCGGGAGCTCAGACGTTTTAGCATATTTCTGGGTGAAAAATCTAAGTCTCAGTAAAGATATATTTTCGTTTAAAATGCATCCTCCTAGACAAATACTCCAAATAATTTTAAAATATGAAGCTATTCCTGCTGTCAGGCTACTATATGTAGTTGAGTGAGGCATCTGAGGGCCAGGGCAAAGGCGCTGACTGAGGGCACATTCCCCCAATGCCCTTGGTGAGCCACTGAGAGTAAGCGGAAGGTCACCATTGAACTTTACAAAGGAATTTTTCAGAAAAACGACTGTCTAGATTGCCAGAAGTTGCACTTTACATGGCTTATAAGTAATTTATCACCTTATTTTCCTCATCCTTCTCTTCCTAAGTGAAGTAGTTCAGTACTGTCTTCTAGCCTGTCTACATAAAATTGGGAAATTTTCAACATTTGAAAACAAAATTTCCCCAAAAAGGGACCATGCTGGTGGGGGGGGCAGATGAGCTGACTGGGGGCTATGCATGGGACTGGGGGGCCATGGCCCCCAGTATGTATGTTAAAATAGGCCGTGACGTGTATCGCGTCTCATAATCATAAAAAAATAAGGAGCACTTTTAAAATACAGCACAAGTACTTTAGTGCGAGCACAAATGTTATCAGATAATGTGCATCGGGTAGACTGGATAACTTTTGTGAGTGCACGCATGCCCGTTCTTAACAAGAAAAAAATAAATGTGTCTTTGAAAGCCGAAGTACGCGCCCACCAGCGCATTCTTTTTCCCCAGTCATATAGCCCAGTGGCGGCAGGATCAGCCCCCAACGAAAAAGTGGGGGGGCTAAAGGTATGTTCAACCCCGTCCCAATATTTGCCAAGTGCTCCAAGAAGTGGGGACTGAGGGGAGAATTTCGAAGTGGGTACTGAACATATTCTTGATCCAATGTACAATATTCCAATAATTTTAGGTGGAAAGAGGGCCCCACCATGAAAAAACACAGGGGGAGCCAAAGCCCCTCCATCATACCCCAACCCCGTCTCCGCGGTCCCTGAAAAGTGTAAGAACTGGTTAACGCAGTACGGTATATTATTGCGTAATCTCGCCTACAGTGCATCGCATGGGTTTTACCGGTCGTTTCTTGCGAGGTTGAACAGTGTAGTCTACAATAGTCTGTATGTTTTGGATTTGAGACTGGCTAAATAATGTGCACGACATTCCTCATCCGCTACTGACAGGAAACGGGAACACAGATCACATTGGTCCTGGCTATTTGACTCCTACGGATTTGGGGTACATTGCAGATTGGTGTTAGCATGGGGGTAGGAACCACAGAAGAAGGGGGTGAGGGTTAGGGACATATGGTATGATCTACGGGGTATATGATTGAGTAATGGACAAGTACGGAAGGAGTGATGGACAAATGTAACAGACAGTGGCTTACACAGGAAGGCCATTGGGTCATGCCCCCTCACTGATGCCAATTTTTGTTTTAGGTCCTAAACATGCGTAAATTTTTATCACAAATTTAATTTCAAAAGGTAGCATATGTGGCACCAGATTGCATCACCCTTCCCCTTAACACCACTCCTCCAGGCCGGCGATCACACAACATATTGCCCCCCCCCTTCAGGGAAATCCGGGGTACGCCACTGGTAAACAGATATAGAAGGTGAATATGGGAGCATTGCAGGCAGAATAAATGAAAAGAGGATGCACAATTCATTACGGTTCTTGTATCATCTCAACTCATCTGGTATGTATTTATTTCATAGATTGGTTTTTCTTTTCATTAAATGAGAAATTGCAGGCATGGGATTCATATTTCAAGGCTGGGTACATGCAGCTTAAAGAACACTCGGGAAGTTGGTTTCTGGCCCTCTGGAGGGTTTGTAAAGACAATAATTTTCTTGCTCGCTCCGCTCCAACTGATGTGGCGCTCCGCTCAGATAGTCTTGCTGGCAGTCACCCCCCCCCATGTTTTTTTTTTCTTTCCGTCGCGCCTGATATAGCCTCCATACAAGTTTCAACAAATGTTGCGTTCGCGTTCAAATATTTTGATCTTACAAGCAGCTGTCCGCTCAGTCAGTGTGAAATTCTGTACGTTTGGCGTTTTAGATATTTAGCCTAGGATTTGTAGTTCAATGAGACACACGGTAAGTGCCTACTATCTATCTGTTTTCAGTATATATTGCCTATGTCAGACGACAAAAGCCTTTGTTCATAATCGTCGCGCAGCGTTTCGTAGTGAACCCTATTGCTAAGGTAATGTTTTGTTAGATATGTGTTATATTAACGTTGCATGCGTTAGTAACGTTTCAAACGTGACAGAAGTAAGGATTGCACAGTCTATGCGTAAGCGAGGCTGCTCAGTAGGCAGCTTTGGTGTCTCTAACCTTTGCTTTGCGGATCTCAAAGTAGATAATAAATTTCAAATATAGGTGACTAATTTGTAGCGCCAACTCTTACATAATCGACCTTGTGTGTATATACGTGTTTGTTACGCTTGGTTTGTAAACACGATATCTCAAGATAGCAATGACGGATAATTTTTGTACTTGGGATATAGAATTATCACATTAAGGGGAAGATCTCTACGGTTTTTGGTGGATGTCAAAGGTCATATAATACATCGCAACATGACATTATATAATTAGTATATGCACCGTATATAAAAAAGTGAAGAGCATACACATCCTATACAGAACTAGACGGAACGCGTCAATGAAAAAGACGTGATGATGTTGAAACACACATAAAAGGGGTGACCTCACTGACCTTACTCCAGTCACTAGTTTTCTCAACTGCAACACAAAGTTTCTAAAAAAGGCCGACAGGACCGGTCAAATAAAAGTCACCTCTCTGAGGATTGCTCTACTAGTAACCGTTGCTCATATCATGGAGCAATTACGGATGGAGTACAAACACTTTGACACCTTGTGGTTTGCCAACAATAATCTCTCGTTTGTCTCTCCAACCGAATTTTTTACCACTTGAAAAACATTACAGGATGTGACGACAATGGTAGTTGTCGTCTGCTCCTCCTCAAACAGTTTTGGGATGATTGTACCCATTACCATGATATTACCAGTCATCATGGAAAGGCAAATATTTTTTCTTTCTCGCCAGTTTACACTTTTCGAAAGGGTTCAGTGAAAGTTCAAATAACTTACTGAACACAGATCCATGATTCTTAATTGAAGGAATAGTGAGGAACTCTTTTAACTTTT
>WURT03014639.1:0-16173 GCA_009936505.3 Holothuria glaberrima | reverse complement strand
GACTGACTGACTGACTGACTGACTGACTGACTGACTGACTGACTGACTGACTGACTGACTAACTAACTAACTAACTACATGTTTAAGACCCTTCATTCTAAGAATACTTGCACTTAGGCCTAGACTAGCGTCCAAAAATTTGATTTATACAAGCGAGCCTGTACTGTTGTTTAAAACATTCTATCAACCTACTAAATCTCGTCAAGGAGGGCCAAACTATTGTATGCTAAAGTAAATGACATGCATTGCTGTTCAATTATGACTTAACCTACTATAAGTTGGTCCAAGGTATGTGTATGTTCATACACGTCATACGCATATGTAGCAACGATCACCGCAGCAATACATGCAGTAATGCACGCATATACGTCTCAGTAACATGCGATGATGCGGGAAAACCTTTGAACGTGAATAGCCAAAGTCAAGCCTAACGTTAATTTACAGGCGTTTGAAGCATTATTATCAGATAATGGGCAGTCTAGAAGAACGTGTTTGGCCCTACTATTGAATCAAATTTCATTCGTTGAAGGATGAACGTTCTATTCAACCCGGCTTCGCCTCGTTGAATAGAACGTTCAGTCTTTCAATTCATGGCATTATTCATACTATCACACTCACAAAAATTCATTATTTGTTTACTAACAAGGCAGGTCATCTCTCCAGACGAAACAAGAAGTGTGCCCATTTTTACACTCTTACTTTTACCGCGAACTTCGAAAGGCTTTATCAATCATGTTATCTGTTCAAGCAGAACATCCAACACATCTTCGGTTACAACTTTCTGCATAAGAATACTTCCACCAAGCCGTTTTTGTCACATAAACACGTAACAGTGGCGAAACGTGTTTACTGAAATATGATATCGTGTGGACTACAGTACGTACTCGTTCATGCATTACGCATACGTATAATGTATGTATCATACAGTCAACCCTGCCCAAGTGCCATGGACAACGTGCAGCATATATTACAGTACGTACGAAGAGACTGCAAGGTTTAGACAGCACCATTCGACTGTGAACTGCATATCAAACGTAATGTAGTGAAACTATATCCATGCACCATTTAGCCCATTTAGCTATTTTGAATGGCTAAAATGGCAACCATATACCACATTCGGGCGAAATAGTAGCTTACAGATACCGTCATCTAGCAGCATATTATGACTGATCTTCTGAATACGGATGTCCATGAGGCATGGTTAAGTTTTAGGGAGCGTGTAGTAAGTATACGTAGATCGTTATGACATTTGATCTGAATGGTTGATCTAGGTTACTGTAGAAGAAAATGCCAATTATGACTTTCGATCTCATTCAAATTCTAGGACAAATATATACTAAATAACAGCAAGCTACACACCATGTTTCAAGTTAAACCAAGTTTTACATTCACAGATATTGTGCTTGAAAGATTTTGGGTGGGGGAATCTGAGTCCACGGCAAAAAGGTCGGCATCAGGTGAGGTGTCACACCAGGAAGTTCACTACTCTGTGGGCCCCATACCGGAATAAAAAGTAAACGTCCCAGACAAATGCGTAGTTAACCACACCTGACCCGTGTCCCTCTTGACCCTGAACGTCAACAACATGAGGGACAGTCGGAAACGGTCCAGAATATTTCAGACTTGTAAGTGACTGTGTTTGGAATTCGTTTTACTCAAGAAGACCCACACTGTGAATTAGAAAAATGTCCACTCCTTGTCTTTTGAGTGGGGTGGGGGTTTGCACACTACCCTTGGATGGTATGCGCTACTAAAAAGCATCCTCGTGGGAGCCCCAATCACCCTTCAGACAGGATCGACTTTTTCTCCCCTTGTCATCCTTCTTTCCTGGCGGTGCCCTTTGTAGTCCGACTGGGGACTTTAACTGCTTTCCCGGCACACGGCTCGACTAAATGTCTACATGTTGCACCAGGACACTTTCTAGGTCGGCCAGAACAGTGCCCGGGTACCACATGTAAGAGAAGGTAAACAAAGCAATTTATAACTGTTACCTTTCCCAACAGAGATAAGATGCCATCGTCGAAGTCCGTCAACCTAACTTCCACTAGGTCCACTTTCTCATTCCATATCAGTGACTCGGGTAACCATAACCAAATTATAGGCCATTGCTTTCCATTGCGTCGTCAATGCACAATGCATCAATGGGGAGGCGCTGCGACCGTCACTTACCTAGACAGAGTCCTTTCATTTGGTAGGATTCAGTCTGGCACCTGTCGCCCACTGAAAAGTGGACAGCGTGCCAAAAAGGGCCCCTGGAAGAAGCCATGTCGGAGACTACGTATGTGACGTCCTCGGCGTGCTAGAGGCACTTGACTTTGGCTCCATCGGGTTTGTGGAATAGCCGGAACAGGTAGTTCTCTTGGCAACTCGATGGTCGGAACAAAGTCTCTAATTGAAAGGCTGTTGCAAAGGATTTACTAAATAATACACAGAGTAGAGGTGCCAGGGGCACCAAGCCGTCACCCACGTTGCACTCGGAAGGGGTCCGACGGTAGGCCATTAACAATTACACGACCATATACACTATTATACATTACGGTTACCCATTTAACAAAATTTGGGATCAACTGAAACTTCATCAAGACTTTAAAGAGGAATCTGTGATCAACCATGTCGAACGCCTTCT
The DNA here is from genome assembly GCA_009936505.3 of Holothuria glaberrima. Classification (NCBI taxonomy): domain Eukaryota; kingdom Metazoa; phylum Echinodermata; class Holothuroidea; order Aspidochirotida; family Holothuriidae; genus Holothuria; species Holothuria glaberrima. The sequence continues at coordinate 13,547 of WURT03014639.1, read as the reverse complement.
CATGATTGAGAGAGATAAGAGCACATGGCAGATCACGGTCCTTCACATACTCAACTAGGTCCGGCATTAACCAGAGGTTCTGCTGAAAACTGTGTCCCCTCTCTGCACATGTCTGGTAAGGCTCCACAAGATCTGGTATGACGGCACTCAGCCTGTTACAAAGGGCTCTTGCCAGGATCGTGTTGTTCACATTCCCCCTTTCATCTTTGCCATTGCCTTCTAGAGCTCGTCAACAGGCAAGGGACACCGGGTTCATCGTTCTGCTGTTTTTTTTTTGGGGGGGGGGGCTTATCAATATTATCTAACAGGGACATGTGAAGGCCCTAGTTGACATCTGTCTTGGTGTAAAGCTATCCATAGAAGCTTCAAAATACTTCTACGATGTCAAGAGGGTGCTTCTGTACTGTACCGTGGACGTCTAGGACCGCCTTTATGCGACTGTCGATGGCGTATTTCGTGAAGTCCCGGTACAACTTGACAGGAGGTTTTTCCTCCGCCTCCACGCAATGCACTCCAATGCGAATACGGGCCCCGTGTAATTTGTTATCAATATACAGCTGGATTGTGTGAAGAGCGGAGGAGTTTCCGTTCCTCTCCCTGGAATAGAGCGAGAGGAATTGCTAACTCTACGACGAGCTCTTGCTACACAGTTTTCAACCGTGAACTGTATGATGCGGCCTTTACGTCATCCTAACACTCTAAACCCGTTGGGAAGGCCGGCCTTAATCTCAATTACAATAAATAACTAAATAACAAAGAGGTAAAAAACCATGCAATATGCATATTATACCAATTGATTTTTAGATGATTCATAGGCATAGGCTGACTGGCCGTTGTGGCAATCGCCGCATGGGCCGCTCGGTGTATGGCTTCCTTGGGCCGGATGCTGAAAAATAAGAGAGGAAAACGAGAGAAGGGAGGAGGAAGGAAAGAAAAAGAGAGAAAAAATTAAGGAAGGGAAGTGAAAAGAAAGAGCGACTGTGAAAGATGGAGACAGAGCGGAACACAGGATCGCAATGCAGTGTGCGCGGGAACTGATTGTGCTCTGAGTCCGGGCCCATAGATCCCTATAATAGTCTCCTGCCTCATCGGTGGCCCCTGTAAGACGTTTAGGCCAATGATCGAAGATGATCATAGAAACCACGAGATTGAAGCTAAACAATGTTCCTGTTTGAGAAAAATGGATAACCTCATTGCTGCTTGAGGCATCTATAGGTTTCGCATCAGGATCTACATCTCAAACTGCCGCTACCCCATTCTCATTGACCCCTGTTCATTGAGATGACAAATAAGTGAGTAGTAACTTAACAACATCGGGTCCTCCCTCCCTTCCTCATCCGGGGTCATGACAGATTCTAAAAATTCAAAAAAAATTCAACGTCGACCGGCCTACAGTGGTCATAGACCAAATAGCGAAGAAGACAAGTGAGCTGAGACTACTTCTTCCTGTGTGACTAGGTAGTCAATATGTATACTATTTAAGTGGCGATGGCAATGGGGCATGGAGGGAGGGGCACGCCTCCATCGGTTTCTGAAGAGTTCCAAACATTTTGTTAAATGAGCCCAATACGCCTTCAAGCTACATATTTCTGTGGGGGTGGGGTAGGGTGAGGTGTGTTTTCGACTTAGTGATGGATTTTTTAATCAATTTCTATCACAAGTCGTTCTGAAACTTTCGAAATTTTTATAAATCCTCCGCAAACCATCAAAATTTTCGCACGCTTTGCGTGCTCTCAGGAGCGTCTCATGGCTGTGCTTATTATCAATACCGTCTCAGATGTGTTCGCATTATTTATCAGTGAGGGCTTTAGGCCGATTATTCCTGTCAGTAGGGAATTGAAGATAAGACATATTTCATGAAAATTGAAAGTTTTTTCGAATTATCTTAATCTAAAAGACTAGCCGTCTGAATTGGCAGATAAATTTTACTAGGGAACTGAGAGTTTTCCGGTGCATAGTCTACATGAGATTTTTGTCATGGAAAAGTTTTCTTTTGCAAAATTTCGACGCGCTTTGCGCGCATTCGTCACAGTTTGGACTCCGCAAGCTTATAAACATATGGGATATAATAATATTCGAACCAATACCCTCTTCCGAAAAACAGATACATATTCAACCTATATACAGTAGGAACAACGCATCAAAGGAGGATCCTAGAGCAATCTTATATCACGAGTAGCCTATACAATATCATTTGCACTGTAGCGTGATGTGACAGATTGGAAGAATGCCTTTGTTTTTAAACATTTCTGTTTAACGGGTGCCATGCCACAGCCAAAATATCACTAATTAATAGGAATTTCTAAGGCTGTAATTACATACTTCAAACATTTGCGAAATTTAGTACCATTTTGCATCCAAGTCAGGTAACACAAACAAACGTTTGTCAAAAGGAAGAATAACCAACCCTCCCCCCACTGAGACAACATACCCTTCCCTTTCACTCAACCAAAAAAAAAAAGATTCACTGAATTATTAGAATCTTTCAATGCATGATCAGTTTGAAAATTTGCAAAAAATAGCACCATTTTACATCTAAGCCACCTTAAAGAAACAAAACTTTCTCAGAGGGGATGGGTGTCCCCCTCCCCTTAGACCCCTCCCCACGGACGAAAGAAAGATCAGCCGCGGGTACAACCCATGGCAGGTAGGCTACACATATGCACAAATTACACTGACTTGTAGGTGTACTTGAGGTGGGTATTGCAACATGATCTATTGTGCCCTCCAATCACGAAATTCTGGCGGAGCCACGGCACTATTTCATTTATTGCAATATCCTATAGTAGTCAGGATTGATGAAGACAAGTGAGCTGACCCTTAAAATGATCAAGTCAGGCTAAAATAACCACTTCATGACCTTTCTCCCTCAAATTGTCGAATACCCCATATATACCATCGTTCAATGTGATACTGACCACGTGTTATGATCAACAATCTGTATTCAAAGAAACGTTTGTCCGCTTGATCCCAAAGAGACCGTTTTGAGCTGAATAGTCCCTATTTGACCTTTGACTTAAATACCTAAATACCTTTGCCCCTCTAACATCCTCTTGAAAGAAATCTGGTATGTTGAAAATGGGCTTGGGAAGCGCCATTTCCTGCGATCTGGCAAGTAATTTTGTCTTAAATTTCCTGGTACGCTCGGCGCCAACTAATGGAAGTGCTCTGCCTAAATAGTACCAAAGGGCCGCTCATGCACTGCATTTTGCCGCTGCCGTGTTAACCTCCTAGTCCGCCCTGTTCATAGGTATCACTCGCAGAAACGCTTCGTACCTTAAATGTGTTTAAATATGCATCTGGTCTTGTTATTAATTTTCATAAGTGTAACTTGTTTCCCTTAGGGCCATTACTAACTCAAATGCCTAATTTTGTTCATCGTTATAGTATTATTAGTATTAGTCTTTAACTTCAAACAGAGACGATGTCTTCCGTTTGAAGAGCCTTCCCAAGCGTTAAAATCTAAAAGCAAGTTTAAATTTATTTGCGTCAAGAGACTTAACGCCTATCGGTCGACATGTTATTGATATGAGTTTTGTCATTTCTCATTTGTTTGGTATTATTTCTTGTTTTACCCAACCGTTCCAAAAAGTTTTGTGACGGACGTAGAAAGTGTAATTTTGTATTTCATTTGGTGTGGAAATCCCGACAAAGTAAAACTTTCTGTCAAAGTAAATCCTGTAAAAGATGGCAGGTTAAATATAATTCATATCCCTAGCTTCATTAAAATTTTGAAGTGTACTTGGGTACAGCGCTAATGTAAAAATGTCGATAGCCCTTGGAAAATTTTCTTTGACATCATCCTGAGAACAGTGGGCAAGGATTTCTTTCTTCATTGAAACTGCAGCAATTTCAATGCCCAAATTATTTTATAAAAGACTTCGTAAATGCTTCGTGTTTTCTTTTGCCCCCGACAAAAAAAAAAAATGGAAATAAATTTATCTGGAATAACTCTCTCATACTAATTAACAACCAAAGCATTGTGTATCTTGATTTGTTAAAAAAAAATGTTCTATGCGTAAGGGATTTTTTTGATGTAGAAGGCATAACCCCTTATCACATCGAGCGTACTTTTTGTTTCGTCACTGTATAAAAAGATTACCTTCTACTTTTTATTTTGAGATTGAGGACAGTATTCCTGTAGATTGGACAAGAGTGGGATGCTGGGAGGAGGACACCTGTCAAAATAACCAGTGCTGGTTTGGGGAGTTGTGCAAGCAACATCCATCTCACAATTTGTTTACAAGAACTTTCTTACGAGTGTCACAAAAAAGCCAACCGAACCTGCAAAATGGAAGGATACTTTTTGGGGTTCAAGTGATAGTGACTGGCAAGATATATTTAATATGCCCTGGTATAACACCAACAAAACTTTTCAATTCAGATTTATACACAGAATTATTGTTACAGATAAGTTGTTACATGATATGGGAAAAGCAGTATAAAAAGCTTTCTTTTTGTAAGACCGACATTGAAAGTTTGGAGCATTTATTTTGTGAGTGCAGTGTCTTGTTTCTAGTTTTGTTTTGGACGTTAAAAGGGGATTTTTCAGAAGAATGTTTTTGTTCACAAAGCATGAGATATTTTCGGTTATAACCACGGTAGAAAACACTTTCAAATTTTGGATTTTACATGGTAAAAACTAAATCTATAAAACTAAAATGAATGCTCTCAGCTTTCATGGAATGATTTTCTTTTATAACTTGAAGTTTGCATTGAAAGTAGGAAAATATAATTATAAGCACAAAGCAGAATGATCAAAGAAGAAACTTAATCAACGGGATTTGTTTGAAATGTTTTCAGAAAGTACGAATCTCTTTCTTGAAATATGAGCTGTTGGGATGCGTCTTATTTTTCTGATTTAACCGTTTTTTGTTATTAACGCCTATTTTTATTTTATATGCTTATGTGTAAAATCTTCCAATAGTTGATTTCTTTATTTCATTATGTATGAACTTTGAATAAAAAGGTGAAAAGTCAGAAGGTCACATTATTTTAAAGATCAGAAGCCAAAGGTCATTTTGTGTAAAAATTGTTTGGGCTATATAGTTCCAAGAGCCTCAGGAAGCATTACGCTGACATGAAAATTGACACTTATAATAGGTATGACAAGTTCTTCCAAAATATGCAGGAAGGGCTATAGCGATGAGCAAGGCTAAATCTTTAACCAAGGCGGCATAATCGACTTATCCATTGTACACAGGCTAAGCAATGAAGAATCATCGCTTCCGTACAGAACTTGAGAAAATCAGATGGTCGTGAGGGGAGGTAACTTTGACAGGGCCGTGTGCCCCCAGAGATGATGACAGGAGACTCAACGCCTCCATGTCGCTTCTCTCATGAGATCATGACAAGTCACGAACATTCCTACCCACATACCTCAAGGTGAGGGGGAACGGTGGATAAAAGAAATTTTGAAAAACGACAATTTTTCCCCTATTGACTTTGTACGTGATTTGAACCAAAGAAATTTTTTAAGTCCGATATGGTCGTGAGGGGAGGTAACTTTGACAGGGCCGAAAATTTCGTTGGTTCAAATCACGTACAAAGTCAATAGGGCCACATCTCATTCTGTATTGAACATGCCACGTGGTACTCAAGCTGTTTTTTCAAGTAATATGCATGACTGACAAGACTGTTAACGTAGCTTGCATTTGCAGTATTTTTTGTTAGTTTAAAATTACACCTGTGCATACGAAAACATTTTAATGCCATACAATTGATTAATCCTCTCTTTAATGTATACGTTAGTGATATATTGTCAAATAAGTCTGTTTTCAGCTATTCGTATTGTGTACTAAATTACAACCGGATATCATAAAAAAGGTTTTACGCCTGTTCATATATGTTTCACCTAAAAATAGATAATAATCATTAAAAAAATTTTTCGATTGGAAACCCCACATATCTTTATAGCAGATTGCACATAAAATTGAAAGCATGATTTTTTGATATTTTATGCAGGACTCCATACTAATCAAGATGTCGGAAACAACAAAATGGCTGCCAATAGATCGATCACAATGTATAAAAATAATAAGAAAAATAATCATTAAAAATACTTTTGACACAGTTGTACTTAATGTCTGGGCAGATTTTATGACAAATAATCCAAAATTGATTTTCAAAATATTTCGTTTGGAATTCAGGTCATTCAAGATGGCGGATAAAGTAAAATAGACACCAATGATATAATGACAAAATTTTATAATAATGAAGGAAATAATCCTGAAAAATATTTGTTATACATTTAAACCTCCAAACAACTGTCTATAATCTTTATTAAATATATTAAGTAAATATATTTTAAGTAAATATATTTTTCGACTGATTTATAACGTTTTCTATGAATTTTACCATCTTCGGTGGCAGGCGAGTCCTTTTTTTCGTAGCATAGTAGGGGAATATTATGAATTACTCGTGCAATTGGAGTCTTTCCTCGTGACTATTCATAGCGGCTTCCTTTATCGCTTCATAACAAGCTTACTGCTCATGTTCCATATGAATAGTGGCCACAAAGTGTTGCTATACTTGGTTTATTACAACTCAAGTGTCTACAGTCTGATAAAACTGACTGTAAAGGACAGCTGCTTTGATTGATTTATGGTACCTTAATAGGTGCTTCAAAAGACGAAGACTTTTTTAACGTTTGTGAAGGTTAGGGAAGTTTCGAGTGACGGTAGGGGTACATTTAGCCTTGATTAAGTAAAATCTAAGTATCATTTTCTCAAACCATTCAAGCAACATTATATATGAATACGTCATACCTTTCCCCTACCTATCCTTCGAAAAAAAAAGATCGCGTTTGGCGGTAGTTTTGAACATTTTGAAGTTCCCCAGCCGACAACGGCGGTATCTTTTTTTTTTCTTTGGTAAATCTAGACACCATTACTTACTCAAATTAGTTGAAAACAGATTCGTTACAATTTTTTCGCAGATGGATCTTATATTTGGGTAACTATACCTTTGACAGAAAATTGAAAGAAAGACAGTTCTACTTACAAGCTATAAGCTACGAATAACGTTTTTCCCTTTCAATAAAACTCGGTATGTAATTTAACGGAGGAAAAAACAGGGACGTAGCTTGGGCGAAATCCGGGTGGGGGGGGGGGGGAGTTCATGACACAGTCTAAGCGGGCACCATGCTATTCATCATATTTTGTGGCTACGCGAGAGGCAATTGGTGCCGTCTAAGAGGAGGGGACGACGTCCTATACTCTTTAAAAAAAACATTTATCTACGTGAGGGGGCTTGGATTCAAACTGGTGCTATCTTTTTAAAGCTTCGTGTAGCGCTAAATTTGATTATATGTTTAGGAATCTTCATTTTTTAGTGATTTGTTCTAGCCAGTAAGGGTGTAATTAAATGGGATATTGCCTAATGGGAGGGCCCACACCGCTACTCTTTGGGAAAGTTTTCCTGTTCTCAGCTTTCCTAGATCCAAAATGGTGTTATCTTTGGTGAAGCTTTGGGCTCATAAAACAATCTTAACTTTTAATTTTTACTGAATGCTTCGGCTTTGGCATGCATGGTACCCATACAATGTTTGTACCCTGTGCAGATTTCCCCTTAGCGCTCTTAGTACGACACCGGGGAGCCACTATCACTTGGTGGGAAGCCAAAGAACAAACCTTGCAAGAAAATGGGGCAAATGATACATTTTGGACCTTAAAAGTTGCATATAAGCATTCTTAACTTTTGAATTTGACACTTTAAAAGCCAATTTAGATGCAAAGAAGAAAAGTTAGATTTTATTTAAAGGGGAATGCAGTCACGCCAATTTGAATTAGTGTATCTGGGTATCCTATTTCATGAATGGCTCTGGAGAATCATGTTACAATATGTTTCACACTGCATGAGTTGAGAAATTTACGCATAGAATAACTCCTTGGTGTAACTTGAATATTTCATTTCACGAAAGGTACTTGAAGCAGCAACTCCCTGCTTGAAGTGAAATAGGGGATATTTGTGAGATTTAGCTGTTGTTCAAATAAGTTTACGGCGACTGTTAATGTTCGTTGATTAAAAGTTCTTTTATAAGGCTTATTGATTTTAGCTAATAATTGAAGGTTATCATTGGCTAATTTATCTTCAGCTAGTGTATATGTTGGTGTATTCAAGCGGTGTTTCTTGAAGGAGGAAATTATTTTAATTGTGAGGCAGGAGAAACCCACCTAAAAAGCGTCCATGGCAGGGGTCCGGGGATCTCCCCGGGAAAATTTGGGTGAAAAGAATCCTTTAATCCAATTTTCGGGTTTTTGGGGGCCTTCAAATTATAATAAGGACAGTGAAATTTTCAGCATTTCTGTATATTTTCTGAAGTAGGCTAACTTTTATTTACGGTTTGGGAATCTCAGGGGGCTGTAGCCCCTTTGCAGGCCATTACGACATTACAGACAAAGAATGAAGGAAAGAAACAAAGAAAGAAGGATGAATGCGCTAACCCAGGGATATCAAGTGACCAGCAAAATTTAAAATTGCTCCCCGTTATTTTTACTCCAACGTGTTACTATCAATGTCTGATAAAGATGAAGGCTTTGTAGGAGAACGATGATAAAGAAAGCTAATTGCGCTTACCTAGAAAAATTTTCAGCTCAATATAGGCGCAAGAAAATACATACCGGGAATTTTACATTTCGAAGCATTTCGGGCCATTACCTACAGTAATTTTTATACAAAAAGATTTAAAATGAAATCTGCAATTACTAAACTTTATGACCAGAATACAGTCAGTGGTAGAGATAGGTGGCTCGGTTAGAGGGGACAAACATGATATTTACGGGGGCCTTGTAGCAAGTAGATATCTAATTAATCGATAGTGTTACGCCAGTGCTGTTATAACTTAACTGGTTAAAAACGTTTGTTCTGTATTCTTTCCCTAATAGTGATATGAAAATTTTCCATTTATTTTTATTCACAATTATTCTCCTTTCCGTACTAGAACGAAGTCAAAAAATACAAACAAGTAATGTTCATGTTATCTCTTAGGCGCGGATCTACGATTTTGAAAAAGTCGTCGAGGTTGGTGGCATTCTTTCGTGAGGGTGAAAATTAAAGGCAAGTTACCCCACATGAGAGCTGGGGGTTTTCCCAGGAAAATGTTGTGTTGTCAGTCACGATAATTACACAAAGAAACATTTTAAGAAATTGTACATCATAATGAAATGAGACGACCCTTCAATTTTTGCAGGCACATCATTCAAGGGGATAGAGGCGCGGCCCAAATGAAAATTGTTGCCCTTGGAAAAATAATAAAAACAAAATTTACTATTGCTTTACACGTCTCGACATATCTCGCCCTTTAAAAACATTTCCCATGGACGTTATCCAACCATCATCCTGCCCACAAAATACCTTGCTTACCTATGAGGGGCACAGGTTTTAGAACGTTTGCCAGTAGAACTATGCAAACATGCAGTGGTGTTCAAAACGGCAGGGCCGGAAGGGTTTGGGTCCTCCCCTAGGAAAATTTCGAAATAAGAGACTGATGTGATTTTCTTGCTTATTGTTATAATGATGAATACTCAAAGGCACTTCACGTCATTACTCATTATTTCAAAGTGCTAAATGACAAGTCATTGACCGTGAGATCATCCTAGTAAGACAAAAACAAACGAAGCCATTCATCGATCGGAATCCAGTACTGATTAGAGTCTTTACTCAATCACATCCATCCTTATTTCTCCTTCTCAATTCACTCGGGCCCGTAGCCAGCTTCACATTTTTAGGGGGGGGGGGCAGTGTTGTGATTGGGAAGTAAGTGTTGTGATTGGGGGCATAAAAGATTCCACCACATTAATTATTATGCAATTTCAATTTTCATCTGGGGCAGAAATGTTTTTGGGGGCATTGCCCCGAAATGCCTCCCTAGTGGCTATGGGCCCGAATTCACTTCAAGGTTTTTGGTACCCGACTGAGATGTAGGCCAAGAATAGCTCCCACATCCTCCGAAATTAGCCTTTCCACTAGCATAAAATGCAGATAATGATCGCCTTTTGAGTAGTTTGTAAATTAAGCCAAAAATGAATACCATTAAATCATGCTAATTTTTAGATGGATTAGAAAATAAGGACTCGTGCTGTAGGGTGTTTATTTTGGTACGGTAGCTAGAAACAAGGCAGAATTTTTGTTTTAGCACAGTCAGATGAAGCCGGTGTGAAAGCGAAGCCAAAAAGGAAATTTTCGGGGCCCGCCTCACAGTCAAAAATCAAAGGGGTGGGGTGACCTACAGGTTACCTCAATTTTTGGGTAAATCCGGTTCGGTCAATGGGTAAAAAAGAATTGATCAGGTTGTGCATGGTGGGAATGACTCAACAGCTGTTCTTAAGACCCCGTCAGAACGCTGTCACACATTTCCTGGAGAAAGGTGCCTTTATCTAAGTGTGTGGTATTCCCAATATTACGCACATGAAAAGAATACTAGTTGTAACGTTTGTAGAAAGGGGATAAATAAAACGGATGACTTTAACGGGCCCAGCACTGATATATTTCAGTAAGGAGACGAATACGTCATCTCAATACAGCAACCAGCCACCCATAAGTTGTTAATGCACTTCCAGAGCGCCGAAATAAATACGCGTAATGGAAACTTTCAAGATAAAAATCACATTCGCGATGGTCCTATAGGTCCTCCATCCAGGGAGGTGGTATTAGCTAATGTCACCTCTTTCCTTCATCAGTGTCCACTCATCAAGCGAACATGAATCATAACGGAGTAAAATTTTGGTTGTCGAAAGCTTTTTCGAAATCAATAAAAAATAAGAAACCCGGAATATCATGATTTGAAGTATAATCAATTAGATCATGCACGCAGCGAACGTTTTCTCCAATAAACTTTCCTTTAAGGAAACCAGTCTGACTTGGACCAATAAGAGTATGTATAACTTGCTTCAATCGATTTGCAATGGCTTTTGCCCCAATCTTATAGTTTGTGTTCAGAAGAGTAATTCTGTGTTCAGAAGAGGAATTGGTCTGTAATTTGTAGGAATGGTGGGGTCTTTTTCTGGTTTTAGTATTAAAGTAATAATGCCACGTGATTGTTCAGCAGACAAGCTACCTCTGTTAAAACCATAATTAAGAGCATTTACAACCACATCCCACAATTTTTTGAGAGAGGATTCTTCTCTCTCCAAATGTCAATAAGGTTAACAGTAGACACTAGAACAAGACATGCGTTACGGGCTTTGATATTGGTACTATGCCGTCGACCAACTTTGTCTAAATCTAAATTAAAAACAAAGTTAAAGTAACCACCTATAATAATGGTATCGCCTTCAAAATTATGTAAATGATTTTGTAAGTCTACGAAGAAATCGGGCCCAACGGTATTGTGACCATACATGCATACAAAAGTAAGTGTCTAGTTAAGAACCATAATATCAAGAATGATGAAGCGTCCCATAGAATCAATTTCGGATTAACTACAGTGAAATGAAGTTTTGGATTGATCAATATGCACACCCCACGACTCATTGTAGATCCATGAGAATAAATAATAGAGCCTCCCCATTGACTTTTCCAATACTTTTCGTCATTTAAACCGCTATGAGTTTCTTGGATGAAAGCGAAATCCGCTTGTATTCTGTGCAAGTATGCAAAAAGCTGTCTACGTTTCTTGCTTTGTCAAATTTGCAGAGCTTATTTGTGGTTGAGACATTAACCCAATTTTTACTTGCCCAGGACATATGTGAGTTCGTGGGAACACGGTATAAGTGACATACCTAGAATGTAGTTGTCTAAACATTAATTACTATTGGGCAGCATGAGTGGATTTATTTTTAGGCTTATGCAAACATAAACATGATCCGCTGCTCCCATTCACCCTCCATCATTAAATCGTTAGTGCGAGTAAAGCTAATAGAATGGTCAAATTGTGATTTCTTTTTTTGCGGCTAGATTAAGTGCGCTGCAATGACATTTTGAAGATAGCCATATGTATCATTCTAATGGTCACACTTTTTATCAATACCCAGAGCCTCCGCATGGGCTGCACCCCTGGACCCCCAATGGATTGTTGTATCTGGAGGCCACCAGGGGTCCCACAGGTCTTAACTGCGCGTCGCTGTAGGCCAGCAGTCCTTCAGTTTGGTGTGTCAGTCAGTCAGAAAGGAAAGAAGGAAGGAGGGAGGGAAGGAAGGAAGGAAGGGAGAAAGAAAGAAGGACAGAAAGAAAGAAAGAGAATAAGAGAGAAAAAGAAAAAGAGAGAAAGAAAGAAAGAGAGAAAGAAAGAGAAAAAGAAAGAGAGAAAGAAAGAGAGAAAGAAAGAGAGAAAAAAAGCAAGAAAGAAAGAAAGAAAGTAAGAAAGAAAGCAAAAAAGAAAGAACGAAAGCAAAAAAGAAAGAAAGAAAGAAAGAAAGAAAGAATTAAAGGAAGAAAGAGAGAAAGAGAGAAAGAAAGAGAGAAAGAAAAAGAGAAAGAAAGATGGAAAGAAAGAGAGAAAGAAGAAAGAGAGAAAGAAAGAAAGAAAGAAAGAGAAGAAAGAAAGAAGGAAAGAGGGAAAGAAAGAAAGGAAGAGGGAAAGAAAGGAAGAGGGAAAGAAAGAAAGAGTGAAAGAAGGAAAGAAAGAGAGAAAGAAAGAAAGTAAGAAAGAGAGAAAGAAAGAGAGAAAGAGAGAAAGAAACAAAGAAAGAGAGAAAGAAAGAAAGAAAGAAATAAAGAAAAAAGAAAGAAGGAAAGAAAGAAAAAACGAGAGAAAGAGAAAAAAGAGAGAAAGAAAGAAAGAAACAAAGAAAAAAAAGGAAGAAAGAAAGCAAGAAAGAGAGAGAAAGAAAAAAAGATAGAAAGAGAATAAGAAAAAGAGAAAGAAAGAGAGAAAGAAAGAGAAAAAGAAAGAGAGAAAAAAAAGGGAAAAAGAAAAAAAGAGAGAAAGAAAGAAGAAAGGGAGAAAGAAAGAAGAAAGAGAGAAAGAGAGCAAGAAAGAAAGAAAGAAAGAAAGAAAGAAAGAAAGAAAAGAAGAAAGAAAGAAAGAAAGAAAGAAAGAATGAGAGAGAGAAAGAGAAAGATAGAAAGAAAGAAAGAACGAACGAACGAACGAACGAAAGAAAGAAAGAAAGAAAGGATTAAAGGAAGAAAGAAAGAAAGAGAGAAAGAAAGAGAGAAAGAAAAAGAGAAAGAAAGATGGAAAGAAAGAGAGAAAGAAGAAAGAGAGAAAGAAAGAAAGAAAGAAAGAAAGAAAGAGAAGAAAGAAAGAAAGGAAGAGGGAAAGAAAGGAAGAGGGAAAGAAAGAAAGAGTGAAAGAAAGAAAAAGAGAAAGAAAGAGAAGAAAGAAAGAAGGAAGAGGGAAAGAAAGAAAGAGTGAAAGAAAGAAAGAGAGAGAGAAAGAAAGAAAGAAAAAAAGAGAGAAAGAAAGAGAGAAAGAGAGAAAGAAACAAAGAAAGAAAGAAAGAAAGAGAGAAAGAAAGAGAGAAAGAGAGAAAGAAACAAAGAAAGAGAGAAAGAAAGGAAGAAACAGAGAAAGAAAGAAAGAAAAAAGAAAGAAAGAAAGAAAGAAAGAAAGAAAGGAAGGAAGGAAGGAAGGAAGGAAGGAAGGAAGGAAGGAAGGAAGGAAG
>WURT03014628.1:0-16174 GCA_009936505.3 Holothuria glaberrima | reverse complement strand
TTCAAGAAGGATAACTTTTGGGTTCTCATACTTAGCATGTGGATTGTCCATATTGAGAAGATGTGTCCTATCATTCTACGGTGGAGGGCAAAGGTCATTTGGGGTCACAAAAGGTCAAAACCTTGTATAACTGTTAGGGGTCTCATACTTGGCCTGTGCATTATTCATGTTTAGCATACAGTACATGGCCATATAGGGTATATAAAGGTCATTTTGGGTCACAAGATTTCACAATGGTTTTTCCTTATTAACATGGTGTCTCAAGTAGGATAGTTGTGAGGGATCTCATTTTTGTCATGTGAGTGGTTCATGTTTGTTACAATATACAGTATCATATATGACAAGGAATCTCTAAGCCTTTTGGCTTTCTGGTTTTTATATTTAGTGTGTAGATTTGTCATGTTGAGGGAAACAACTCTATTGTTTTTGGTAGAGGTCAAAGGTCATTTGAGGTCACCAGAGGTCAAAAACGGAAAACCTTGTAAACACAATACCCGGAGGTAACAATGACCGACATTCTTCATATTTCGTATATGGATTTGTCTTGTTGAGGGGAAGAGCCCTATCGTTTTTGGTAGAAGTCAAAGGGTCATTTAAGGTCACCGGAGGTCAAAAACAGAAAACCTCGTAAACACAATATCTGGAGGTAACAATGACAGACACTTCATATTTAGTATATAGATTTGCCATGTTGAGGGAAAGAACCCTTTTGTTTTTGGTCGAGGTCAAAGGTCTTTTGAGGTCACCGGAGGTCAAAAACTGAAAACCTTGTTAACGCAATATCTGGAGATAACAATGACCGACATTCTTCATATTTCATATATAGATTTGTCTTGTTGAGTGAAAGAGCCTTATCGTTTTTGGTAGAGGTCAAAGGTCATTTGAGGTCACCAGAGGTCAAAAACCTTGTAAACTCAATATCTGGAGATAACAATGACCGACACTTTTCATATTTGGTATATAGATTTGTCATGTTGAGAGTCCTGAAAAACCCTATTGTTTTTGGTAGAGGTCAAAGGTCATTTGAGGTCACCAGATGTCGAAAACGGAAAACTGTAAACACAGTATTCAAGATAAGAAATTTTGGATAAATTTCATACTTTGTTTGTACACGGATGCATTATGGTGAGAAGTAGATTCCTTTTGTTTTTGGTGGGGGTCAAAGATCATCAGGGGTCACTAGGGATCAAACTCTGAAAACCTTGTTGACAAGATGTCCTACGGTAGGAAGCTTGGATAGATTTCATTCTTGGTACATGGATGCTTTATGGTTCAAAGAAGAACCGTTCTGCTTGTAGGGAGATTGAAGGTCATCTGGGGTAAAAAAAAAGTCAAAAAGGAGAATTTCCCAAGAATCTGCTAGATCTTTTGGCTTCTGGTTTTTTTTTCTTTTTTGCAGTGACCTGATCGAATGTGGCCCTCTTCGCCGCATTGTTGGCAATTTAAGCGTCTGGGGCGAAATTTGAGTACCAGAGTCTCTTAAATTATGTATCCCTACGACCTCACCTTTTGCTTATGGGTAGCGAGATAACCAGGTAACACGTGGGGAAAATGTCGACTCCGACATTCAAACCTATATGAAATGAGTGGTACTTAAAATTCGCAGTTTCTTTGTTTGTTTGGAAATTTTGATAAATGGGATCAATTTTAGTGACAAATATGGGTTTAAGGGCATTTTTGAACGGTAGTATCTCTAATGTGCCACAAGATGCACCCATTTTCATGGAAATCTGCAGCCTTTTGCTTCAGCCTAGTAGCACACGAAAGAATTTCGACTCGCTAATCAGAATGGACATGATATAAGAGACCCCCAAATTTTGCACTCTCATTTTTCCTTAAAAGTATGGGTTAAGGGGCACGTTTGAGCACTTTCTTCATTTTTCGAACAAATATGGTTTCAGGGACACTTTTTGGCAATAATATCTCTGTTAATATAATACCAGATGCTCCATTCTTCCTAAAATCTGTAGCCTAGTATCACAATAGTACACAAAAGAAGACTTTCAAATCACAACTGAGAACGGGCATAAAATTACGGAAATTCTGCAATTTCTACATTTTTCCTTGAAAATATGGGTTCAGGGACACTTTTGAGCCATAATATTTTCATAAGTATCATACAATATGCTCTTATCTTAATGATGTGAACAGCCTAGTGGATAAGTAGTGCACAGAAAGAATTTTGATTCTCAAGTGGGAATGGGCATGAACTTCAAAACCCATATATTGCGATTTCTTCAGTTTTCCTTGAAAAATATGTGGTTAGGAGCACTTTAGAGCAGTATAGGCATATTTTCTTTGAAAAAAGAAGAAATTGCAATATGCCGTTTCCCCTATTTCATGTCTGTTCCTGATTGCATGTCAAAGGTTTTTCCGATTATTACCAAGGCTCTGTAGGACCCTTTTAATGACGATGATAACATATGTATGGTGTTCACCAGGATATTGCTGTCCAAAAAATGCCCTTAAACCAATTTTTCACTAAAAAGTGAAACGACTTAATATAGGTTTCCCTTATTCAATATTCCGTTGTCATTTGCGAGTGTAATATCTCTGTCTACTACTAAGGCCATTGAGTACCAATTTTATGAAGATGGAACATATTGTATGCTCTAAAAGAGATCGTCATTGCTCAAACTTGTCATGCAGTGCCAAGACGTGTTTTTAAATTAATGAAAAATGAAAATATTGATGTTTTTGCTGTTTAGGGGCTACACCAATTGAAGATGTGCCTAGTTCTAAATTATCAAAATGTGTATGTCGCTTAACAATATACTTTACCTTTAATAAGAGGAATATCAGGAGCGCTAGTTATTCAATTGAAGGGAATATTGCCTCAAAATTTGATCCCAGATGCCAAAATCGTCATCGAAAAACAAAGAAATTGCGAATTTTCAGTACCACTCATTTCATGCTGGTTTGAATGTGTCAGTTTCAATTTTCCCCACGTCTTCCCTGGTTATCGAGCTACCCATAAACAAAAGGTAGGGTCGTCGGAATACATAATTGCCGTTTTTCGGTATAAAGGGCCAAATTCGAAGGGTCACTACAAAAAACTCATCAATATTTTGAGAAAAACTTTAAGAATATTGTGGGAGACCCTGTTAATTTTACCACTTTGAATCCTAGAGAAATTTTACAGCCAATATTTAGGAGCAAAAGAGCCTTTCTTGAGCTAAATCAGCCAAAATGATTAAGATGACGGCCATTTTGAAGTGGCTGGCTACCACTCTTACACATGAAAAAATGGAGCACTAACTTTTCTGATTGTCTGATATTCCCTCTACATCATATCAAAGTTGTACCAAATATAGCAAGGAAATTCAAACACCCAAAAGGTTACAAATTGGCCGGGACTATTTGTAGAGGTCGGAGGACGTTTGTGGAAACCAGAAGTCAATAATAGAAAACCTCGTAGAAATAATATCTCAGGATAGGAAGCATGGATATTTTCATGGCTTGCGGGTGTGTTATTTTCAGTTGATAAATCTTATTGTTTTGCTTATATCCTACTGTTTTGCAAGAGGTGAAAAGTTGTTTGAAATTACTAAAGGGAAAGTACGAAAACCTTGGACTTTGCTTGTAAATGAATATTTCAAGATAGGAATGATGGATATACTTATTATACAGGTTTTCCATATTGAGAGGAAGAACCTTTTTGGTTTTGGGGAGGGCAGAGGTCATTTGAAATCATTAGAGGTGAAACAATAGAAAATTTTAAAAACGCTATGTCTTGAGATGGAATCATAGCTACATCTCACAATTTGTATGTGGATGCATTAAAATCAGTAAATAAACCATATTGTTTTGGTAGAAGTTAAAGGTTTTTTTTTTAAGTCATTAGATATCATGTGGAAAAGTGTTGTAAACTGCTTACAAATGATATGTCATGAGTGGTAATATTGATGGATCGAATATTTAGCGTATGGATGCCCTCATATTGAGTACAAAATGCTTTTCTGTTTGACAGAGGTCAAATGTAAAGGTCTCCAGGGATAAAAAAGTGAAAGCTTTGAAAAAACGATTTTATGTAGGGTAACCTTGATGGATTGTATAGTTGGCTTTCCTCCCACCCGTCAGGTTATACCATCAAAAGGAGCCACACATCTGATGAAACTGGTTGTGCTCCTGATCTGAAGCACCCTTCTGCTCGCTAATTTAATGCGCTAGTAACTTTGCATGCTTTTGTCTAAGCCGTTCAAGACAAGCCTTGATTACACTTTGTTGAAAATATGAAGTTAGTTCTTGTTATCTCTGTTGCAAGGCTCTCTGATGTTTTTTTGTTAAATCGGGTAAATTCAGGGTTTACTCCTTTTGAAAGTAGTGTAAGGTTTTTGCCCGTAATCGGAGGTAGTCAGTAGGAGAGGGAAGCATTTGATGGTGAAACGGTGACTATTGAAAAACCCAGGAAAGTGAAAGCATATTTTCAGAGGCAAGAAATCACTACGCCTTCTGGAAAATCTGGTTCAAGTTTTTAACCAGCTTTCTCTTCCTTTACTTATATATGGTAGGAATCACGTGTAGGAAATGAAAGAAACTTCAACCAGTATGCTTGGATTTAATTTTTCTTTCACCAGTAAAAATCATGTTTGTTTAAACCCGTCCTATAAAGAACGTCCCGATATTCCACAATGAAGTTTTAAATAACGTGCTTGATAATGCTGTTATTCGTTCCTTGCCTATATTGGTTATAGAGTTGCAGGAACGGTAAGCTTCTAGAAACTGAAATCAAAATCATCATGCTATAAATCCTTTTGTTAATCGTTCATGATCTCCTCAGTTCAAAGTTATCTGTCCAGCCTAAGTGCTGGCATTATCTGTCGAATCATTGTATTTCCTTATTTTAATAGAATTTGTCTATCTTTGTAGGACTCTTCCATGCAACAGTTAAATCGCATGCTTGAAGATGACGTTAAAGGTAAAGTATGAGAACCATTTATTGCATTTTAAGATTTTGAAAGAGAATTGACTTACTTTTTGCTGCCACCTATTAAAAAGTATTTCTTTTATAATGGTGTTGCTAATTGTAAAAAACTTTAGATTGTTGCTTTGAAGGCGTAAGAAAGCTATATAATTTGAATGCTATGAGTACGCACATGTGCAAGTGTAACCAAAGAAAGATGACGTAGGCAGGTGTCATAACTGATATGTAGTTGTTTATGCTACAAAGATGAACCCTGTTTTATTTATTAACCTGTGTTCACCAAATGTAAATGGAAAACCTAGTAATGGCGGGCATGTGAACAAGTAGGGCAAGTAGGGCATGTGAACATGTCATATTTGGCGTGTAAATGTCTTCTTTTTGACAAAAAGTATTTGTTGATGTTGAAATAGACTTTATTGTAAAAAATAAAAAAAAATTATAACCTTGATTATTTGATATTTTATGATAGGAATTAGAACTAGTTTCATTTGTGGTATTGAATCGATGAGTAGTAGTGTTTTGGTAGGTATAAATGTTCGAATACGTTAAGAAGAGGCTAAATGCTGAAATTTGTTGTAAGACTTTAACATTAGACCAGTTTCGTTCCATTTTTTTTTCTTTTTCTTTTTTTTTATAATGATGTTGCTAATTGTAAAAAAAATCAGATTGTTGCTTTGAAGGCGAAAGAAAGCTATATAATCGGAATGCCATGAGTACGCACAAGTGCAAGTGTAACCGAGGAAAGATGACGTCGGCAGGTGTCACAACTGATAGGTAGTTGTTTATGCTACAAAGACGAATCCTGTTTTATTTATTAACCTGTGTTCACCAAATGTAAATGGAAAACCTAGTAAAGGCGATATCTCAAGTATGGCATGTGAACGTGTCATTTTTGGCGTGGAAATGTCTTCTTTTTGACAAAAAGTATTTGTTGATGTTGAAATAGCATTTATGGGCAAAAAATAAAAAAAATATAATCTTATTATTTCATATTCTATGATAGGAATTAGGAACTAGCTTCATATGTGGTTATTGAATCGATGCGTAGTAGTGTTTTGGTAGATGTAAATGTTCGATTACGTTAAAAAGAAGCTACATGCTAAAATTCGTTGTAAGACTTTAACATTAGACCAGTTTTGTTCCATATTCCAACTGTGCAATAGGCAAAATAATAAGTAAAAATGCAACAACATACCCTTGGGTACCCTGATTTTTGTATCAAATATTTGGATTTTTGCAGTTTTTTAAAAAACCTTCAGTTTGAGCTTCAGTATACTGATCAAAATTAGGGAAGTGCTCCAAAGGGCCATTTCATGGAACTAAGCTGCAAAATTGCTACTGATCACTCAGTTGATCCCTTCAAGAAATCCCTGTGTATTCCTGATTTATTGATGATTCCGAGCCAATAATCTACTCAGGTACCTCAGCTTTGACTACGACCTGCTTTCTTTACTCTTGGCCCTGTAACACCCACCGCTGTTAATGCTTCCCTTTTTCTGATTACTAATACAGAGGGAGACTCCGAGCTACCGTCCGAGCCAGAGTATTCTGAGGGCGAGGTCGAAAATGCTGAAACGCAAACGTTGGAAGAGTTTCTGGAGAAAATTGGATTAAAAGGACAGTATCCAAGAAAATTAAATCTTAGGACATTTTTGCAGCTGGGAACCAATGATCCAATGAGTTATGTTTATATTTTCTGGCAAAAATTAAAATCTGTAGATTATCGTGGTGGAATACTTCAAGAACTTGTGTTAAAACACTACAGTGTGCGAGATTTCATTTTCTGTATTCTCCATTGTAGTGACAACTTTTTACGACAAGATATTCTTGAGAAAATGTCTGCCTGTCAATTGGCAGTTCCTATAGTTCTCCAAGGTACCAAATATAGCAGACCTACATTCCTACTGTGGGCGCTACGAAGAATCATGAAGAAATGGAAAGGAGAATCTGACTCGTTTGCAATTGAACAACCAATTGTCAGTTACCCCGTTTTGAATGTTTCAGTTTTGAGAATTGGTGATGTGGGAATTTCAAAATCACAATTAATGAATACCATGTTGAGTTGCAGTCAAGGATACTCACCACATACATTTTTCTTACACCAAGGAAAAGATTTTGCGGTACCTCAATTTTCTCCTGGTTCTGTAGAATGTGTCTGGTTTCTTCCTATGTGGGGTAATAAAAACCAGATTTTTAAAGAAGTCACTGCTTTTTTGAACTTGCGTGGTGATTGTACCAAATATCCTCAGCAAACAAAATTTGTTTGTAAAGCCTCACATTTGACCATAGCTTTAATAGCAACCAGTAATCACAATTTTTATAAAGAGTATATTAGCTACATTAGACGGAGTTCAGAATCCACTCTTTTCATCTCAGTCTCAGACGGTGAGTCGCGAGGGTCAGCATCGAGGAAAGTGCATCGTCCTAAGCACAAAGACGGATGTATTTTTGCTAGTGCAGTACAACTGGACATCTTAAGTCAAGTAGTTTGTGAAGAAGTAGTGAAAATTTGCAAAACTGCTGACGTAAATGCTAAAACCTGTTTGGAATCTTTGACTGATATTTGTGGTGAACAAATACAAATTGATGAAGAAGAAGAGTGCTGCAAAGTTGCCAAGGACGCTGTCCGTGAAATATTTGGACAAGACAACGCTGAGAACAGCTTAGATGTACTGACCTTCAAGGAAAGTAGTTTTCCTTTACAGTCTGTTTGGAAAGATTGGGTTGAAATTGATAAAGTATCATTGCAGATAGAGGCAGACGTCCATGAGTCTTTTGAACATCAAATGGAAAGAAAAACGTTGAGGAAGAGAGAGAAGCGAAAGTTGCAATTACAAAAGAAACTTTCTTTGACAATGGAAAAATTCCTTACAATAATGAAAAGGGCACAATCTAATCCGGCCTTGTTGCAGTATATTTTTGGTTTCATGCAAGATAGGATTTATCACATGGTTAATGAAAACACAAAGAATGACTTGAATAATGCTGCAAAATTGGAAAGGGAAATTCGTCAAATAAGAAGTCATAAGATGGTAACAGAAAACATCTATGATAACACCAAAAAATCTGATGAACAGAGTAGTAGTTCGGAGGTCGGGAATGACTCTACGTACAAAGGCAAAGTAACTGAATGTAGAAAATTGTATAGAGACTGTCTGGCCAAAAATTTAGGTGCGGAACATTTCCTTCGTGAATTAGGTCAGCTATATGAAGCGCACATGGACCTGCAAGGAGAAGTTCCCCCTCCGACAGAGACAGTAAATACTTCAAGTGTAACGTTACTCCCTTCCCTGGCAGCACAGCTTATCATGGAAATGCAGTCCTTTGAAATTATGGATGGAGATACAGGTTCAGTTCCGCTGACGTGGGTGACAAGTGTGCTTGATATTTTGACAAAGGAGTTGAATAATCCAACAGTTTTGGTGTTAAGTGTAATCGGTGTCCAAAGCAGTGGTAAATCGACACTTCTCAATAGCATGTTTGGTGTTAGGTTTCCAGTACGTGCAGGTCGATGTACGCGGGGGCTATTTTTCCAACTTTTGAAAGTGAGTGATGGACTTTCTGAAGAACTGGGGTTTCAGTATTTGGTAGTTGTAGACAGTGAGGGTATAGGATCGATAGACCATGATAATCGAAGATTTGACAATGAATTGGTCACTTTAGCTTTAAGTATCTCAAATGTTACAATATTTAATATCGCGGGAGAAAATATTGGTCCTGATATGACTGGTAATTTGCAAATAGCTGCACATGCACTTATGCGTATGAAAGAAGTAGATCTGGAATGCCACTGTCGAATTGTACAGCAACGTGTAGCCGATTTGACAGCCTCCGACAGAAATAAAGCAAGTACGAAGAAAATTAGAGATACTTTGGATGAAGCAACTAGATTTGCAGCTGAAGAAGAAGGATTAGAAGGACGCTATCAGCAATTCTCTGACGTTGTTGATCTTCAAGTGGATACTGACGTACAATATGTGCCATGCCTTTGGAGTGGTGGTATGGCACCTCCCAACCACCTTTATAGTGAATTAGTTTCTAAATTCAAAGCCAACCTATTTGATGAAATCAAAAAGAGGAGTATCTCTCCAGACCTAACGTTGTCGACGTTTACGGAACGTGTTGAAGATGTCTGGGAGGCAGTCAAGAACGAAGACTTTATTTTTAATTTCCACGATAGTGTTAAAGCAGTCGATTTTAATAAACTGTGTCTCGTTTATAACGAATGGATCGCAAAAATGAGACATTGTGTACAGGTAGAAATAAATAGGGTGTTATCTTTCGTGCGTTCTGACACCAATAAGGAAAGTCTTAATCCAGATTTGATAACTTTGAAGGGTATGATAGAAACTGAAATCAAAAAGCAGCAGGGCACATTGACAAAGTGTGTCGAAGATTACATCACGAAGCATCCTCGTAAGATCACAATGCTGAGGTATAAACAAGAATTTCTGCACGATGTCAATGTTGTTCTCCGTGAAACAGAAAGCCACTCAATGGGTAAAATTTCCGATGAATACGAAATTCGGAAAATCGGTCTTAACTTACCACACTTTCGAAACAAGTCTCGACAATTATTAACACAAGAAACTAAAACAGAAGCAAACAAAGTGTCCGGCAATGTGGGTACTCTTACGAATTATAACTTTGATGCAATATGGCAACTCATGATAGCAAAGTTGAAAAAAGAACACAATATAACCCACGCAACTGTGACACGTTCTTCACTCAAAAATATCTGCGAAAAGTTACTGCTTAAGATCACTAGGGACATGGCTGTTGGAAGTGAAATACTATCTTTACTGTCTCTGGAAGGAGGAATAATAAAACACGTTTCCTTAGATGATTGCGCGAAATACATTAGCGAGAAACATGTTAAGTCATGGTTACGCCATGAAACTCCATCACGTGTAGAAAAAAAGGGCCAAGTCACAGTTGAGAATGAAAGGCAGCCTACGGAAGAGGAAACAAAACACGTTTTGGTAGAGGAAATGTCTCCATCGGTGAAAGCTGTTAAGATACCTAACCTGCAGTCTGATCGTTCAGTATCAAATACAAGAGGCGCAATTCAAAACTTCGGTGCATCAAATGCAAGGAACGTGGAGATCCTTTCAAATATAAAAGAGAAGGACAGGATGGAAGAGAAACGACAACAAGCCATCATATACTTGCGGAAAATTTTGGAAAATAACCTGTGCCTATTGAAGAGGCAAAGTAAAGCGTTTGACGCCAACGTTTTCCAGCTAATGTTGAGAAAGACGCTGAAAGAACTCTCCACAAAAGATGAAACCAAAAATTTTAAGCTACCGTATAGCTTAATTGCAAAAGGTCTTCTATATTTTTGTGGAAAATCACTGAACAACTTTTGCAGATGTGGTGACAATGAAATAGAACATTACCTAGACTTTAGCCAAAGTGTTATCGAAAAGAGCTACCTAACTTTTTTAAACCACGGAGAACAAGATTGTGTTGCTGTTGACTTCATCCTCTACTATACGGAAAAGATGTTCCGTGATAAAATAGCCACATTTCATGAAAAGATTCTCAATAACATTGATTACAGTCAGTATACAGAGCGCGTACATGTTCCATGGGATCTTCTGTACTCTTTGAGCCTAGGACATATGTTTCCCAGCATCATTTGCGATCTCTCGCTACAAGAAGTAGTAAATTTATACGTCGAAATGAAAAAAGAGGAATTAAGTGACAGGATAACTGCTGATGTAGTGAAACAGACGCTTCGTTATGCCAAAGGCCTTATCCGTAACATTAGTAATTTGCAGTCCCACGCAACTGACTGGAAAGCTTGGTGCCAGCGCCTCGGAAGTTATTTAGAATGTTCATTTATTCCATCAGCGGGGGATATCTTTCAAGTGACCGATGTCCCAACAGTGGCTAGAATGCTTCAAAGTCAGTTAAACATCAAACGGTATTTGGAAGTCTTTGCAGAGTGTGAAGACTTTGACTACTCTTCATTTAAAAATGCCGCAGGATTGTCATATGTCTGCAAGGAAGTATGTCCAATGTGTGGCGCCTGGTGTGACAACATTTTAGAAAGTCACACTGTACATCGTTCGTCATTTCATCGTCCTAGAGGTCTCAATGGGGAAAAATATCTTTTCAAAAGAATTC
Organism: Holothuria glaberrima; assembly: GCA_009936505.3. Lineage (NCBI taxonomy): Eukaryota > Metazoa > Echinodermata > Holothuroidea > Aspidochirotida > Holothuriidae > Holothuria > Holothuria glaberrima. Next base: position 5,118 of record WURT03014628.1, on the reverse strand, counting down.
CAAAACACCACTTTCAATCAGATTATGAAGGTATTGAAGGATATGTGCTAGAAGATTGTTACAGGTCCATTTGTTCGGAAACTGCTACTTTTCATTACAGAGGTCAAACGCTTTTGTGTAAGAACTTCAAAAAAATGTTTCCTGATTGGGACATTCATCCTGTGAAAGATAATGGAATGGGTAAACTCTTTTGGCAACGACACTGTGCCACTCATTTTGAAGGTTTAGCTACTCCCATACCACAGAGCTGGAATTTTATTACCCATAATGACGCACTGCAAAGTTTAAAGAGAGCCAAGCATGCATTTTTGAATGGACGAAAGCCAATAAGAGATGAGATCCGTGAAACACCGTTGTTTGATTATCGTTAGTCAAGATCCCTAGGTTTCGCAGGTTGTATATGGAAGGCAAATAAAAGAGATTTGCAGTATGAAAGCTGGAGACATTTAACCGATTAATCGTAGATGATCAGTCACACGACATTTTGGTCGCACCGATGTATAACTGCTTGCAATATTTGTAAGCGATGACATCGACGACATTGACTGAATAAAGAAAAGGGATCAAGATTTTAGGTAACTTTGTACTAAAGTCGGGAATTCACAGGTATCAAACCGTTTTGGCAGAACATGGGTTAAGGAAGAATGGCCAAAAGCAAAGAAGTCGTCTTAAAATATTTAGAAAGTTTGCGATGTCTCTTGAAAGCCGTGATGGGTGTACTAGGGAATATCATTAGTGGCAGGTTCTTAGATTTTTTCAATGACTTGTCGAAGCTGTTGTATCAACACGGAAAAATATCAGTGCGTTGGGATGCGGTTGAAACTTGATTTAGTATTGATGGGTTTCTGAGCAGTGTTTCAAATATACATTTACTACTAATTTCCTACCTGAAGAACCAAAGGGGGATAATCACGAGCCCTAAAATTGGGCGAAAGTTTTAATAGAACGCGTCGGAGTTCGTTGCTTAATACCAGAACCAGGGAGTTTTCACTAGACGTGACTTTCAAAAGGTAAAAAATGTGTGGAATTAACACAAACACTGGACCGGGAAAAGAGATGGTTAAAGTATTCTTATACTTGCAATTTATGGTTGTGTTGTAACATAATTTAGCAGTTTACAATATGTTTTGCTTTTTATTTTAATCCAATGTGATGACGTTCCTTCTATGAGGGTAAGGTTTAACGGAATACTCCTTGGTTCTGATTCTCGTGATGTTCTACATGAAAGTGGCTGCGTAATTTTAGTTCATATTATTTATTGGGAAAAGTCATTTTTAAGAAACAAATTGCATGGCCGTGTCCTGGTTGTAATTTGATCTGATGGCCTACTGTCATTTGATCTTGTTGTGCTTCCATGTGATGTTCTTAACGTAACACGTGATTTACAGCAATCAATATATCCGTGCCGTAACTACACGGTCAAGTGTTTAGTACAGAGAATTAAAAGGCCATTCTCGTGAATACGTTTGGTTCACTCTGATTGATGAGTTATCTGAAGGCGTATTTGGTGCTGACCATTTATACAAACGTACCGCACTGCCAGAAAAACTTCTATCACCAGCTGATGCACGAATGAAAGTAGTATGTTGCTTAAATAATCCAGGTGTGGCGTCAACCAGTTGGCAAGATAGATTATAGTGATTGGACAAACCTACTATAGTGATAACGCTCAATGTAAAAGAATTGACTACCGTAACAAATAGCAACTAACAAGTAAAACAAGTAAATAAGTGGTAGTTGGCTACTGTTTGACGTTACAAGGTTGATGAATTTTACTGGGATAAGTTTGTACTGTTCGAAAAGGTGTAAGAGAGGAGCTTTTGATTAAAATGTTGGGGACACATTTTGCATCAAGAGAACCTCGCAAGCTACAGAATTGCTCGTGCTGAAGATTTTGCCATGTAGTTTTAGGGATTGCGTGGTATGTCGACCGGCGATTTTCATGTGGAAACTCAAGTAAGAATATTTGTTTTTTGAAAAATTATGAATATAAGAAATCTAAAGGAAGTGGTATTTGAGAGAGGGCTGAGAAGTGGAGGCTAGAAAACAGAAATATTACCTTGTTGTGCATAAAGTTAGAGTTAAATTTTTAAAGACAACTACAAAGAAATTTGTGTGTAATTTGAAATTTTCAGTGCTTGGAAATGATTGAGAACCTTGCAAAGTGAGGGTGGGACCTCATCTTTCCCCCACTTCCACCTCCACTGCCTCAGTTAGTGAAAGACTGTGATGTATGTTTTTAGGCCGGGAAATTTCAATGAAGGGGCTCGTGGAGGCATGAAACTGAAGAGGGTTGCTCAACCAAGTGTCTTCTTCAAATAAGGTGTACTGATACAAAAGACTGGCTCTGTCGTACTATTTTAAGCCATTTTAGCCCACTTAATGAGTGAAGCGGTATTCGGTCAGCATTTCACAATATATACGTAATTAGACATAATTACTGTTTGGTTGCCACGTGCAGCAGGCCTTGGCGGCCTTTTTGCATACCCAAACTTCATCTGGGAACAGAGCACATTTTCCTTTTCTCTACGAGTTCGTATCGTAGCTGCGAAAGGAAGGGAAGAAGACAAAAATTGGGTAAAAGTTTTGTCTATATCGATGATCAGCAGTTATTTGAAATAAAGAAGATAGTGATTATGCTTCTCCCTCTATTAGTCAAATCTTAGCCCAAGGCAACGTCTTTGGTTTGAATTAATGACTACATTTGTGTAACGTTTACCTATTTTGTTCAATACCTTCTGCAATAAAATGTCTAATTCTTTTTGCTTGTACTCATGTAAATATTGGTTTAAAAATTTATCTTCTTATTTCCACTATAGAAAATTTCTTACGGTTTCTAATACTTACCATGATTAACATGCATAAACTATGTAACAAGTTGAACACCATGGAACTATTGTACATGACATAATCTTCCATCTAGACGGGTGATTTTCTTAAACTATTGAACCTGACTTTTGATTCAAATGTACCATTAATTAGGCAACCAGAGTTGAGGAAGCAGTTGCCTTAGCATTGGTAATTTGTGGCTCTGTGACTGTCCACTTACTTGGCATCAAGTACAATAAATACATTTCACACTACATGCAATAGTATGGTATCTTAAGTAAAGTATCTGCTTAGGGAAATTATTGTTTTGTTATGGGCGACTTCAATATTGACCTTCATAAGCTCGAACTGTTTTGTAAATACTCTTACTCCTTGTGGTTATTACCCAATTATTAACAAACCTACTAGAATAACAAACAACAGTGCTTTTCTCATTGATTATATATTTACAAATTTAGGCAACGTGGATGGTAGTTCTAAGGTGTATGTAGCAGAAATTTTAATAACTGATATAAGTGATCATTTCCCCATTTTTTACATTGTAAATTAAACTTAGCTTAAGTCTGAAATAATATTCCACACTATTCTCGACACTATTCTGCACGAAACATTCAAAATTTTGTTACATGTTTATCATACACTAAGTGGGTTCAAGAACTTGAGGAATATGACGTAAATATTGCTTCAGTTCTTTTTATAAGTTTTGCTTACTCTACTAAGAAAACTTCCCGTTGTACAGAAAACGTCTAGTACAAAGGAAGATGCAACCTTTGATAACAAGGGGGTTGCTTGTCTCAATAAAATGTATCAGTCTACTGTGCAACTAAGAAGACATACTTGAAGTCACCATCTGAATGTCATAAGGAAAAGTAATAAACTTATCGTAATAAACTGAATCACTTTTTGAGAAGTGCGCAGAATAATCACTGTACGAACATATTTAATAATACGCAAAATGATACCACGAAGATATGTGAAGACATTAACGCTATTTGATATAATGGCAAAAAAGGTTCATAACTATCCTGAACCAGTGACAAATGTGACGATTCTGGAAGATTTTGAATGACGTTTTGTCTTCCATTTTCGTTCTACGCCTTTTAGACGATTTTGAAGAAAAATCACTCTTTTTTGGATAGAAGGAAGGAATGTTTCATTGCGCAATCACACAGCGGTTCCAGTTTAATGGGGATTTTCTACCTCAACTATTACCGCTCAGGGATAAAGGACTAACATATGTGTATCTTTCATTAAACGAACGAACTTTAAAGGTTTACGACCCAGCTCGTTAAATTGATACTGTTTTACAATGGAATAGTCAAGGTAGCAGCGATACAGGTATTTATATTTGTCCTTGATGATCTGTAATGACAGGATGTATCAATCAGTCCCCCCCCCCAGAAACTGCAAATGCATTTAATACCCCTTTTTACTATCTTTGGCCCAAACAGGGACGTAGCCAAGTTTTTTATGTGAGGGGGCAAAATGGACTCATCGTCCCCATTCTTGACCGCCGTGATGGGGGAGGGGTATTAGGGGAGGGGTGTCCCTCTCCCCTTTTGAAATTTGTTAGCTGTCTCGAAGGCCTTAGATGCAAAATGGAGCTATATTCTCCACGTGGGGTTCTAGAGGGGCGATCCGCCTTCTGAGTGAAAATGGCCTCCACTCAAAAATAGTTGCCGCCCTAAAAATAACCAGCTCCCGTTTTCAAGTTCATTTTTCTTCATAACACATATACAAGTCAGTAGGAAGGTCAACGGCGCCAAGTTTGCCCGACGGGGGGGGGGGGTAGATTCCATACCATGCCGTTGAGAGGTATACATATGGCACAAAATTTGCGTATTTTAGAGGAAAATGTTTTTCCCGGAATCTAAGCTGTAGAAAAGAGCGCGAAATTTTTTGGGGTAATCCTACACTAAAAGGAAACTGTACTTATTTAATGGTTACTGTTAATAGGTCAATTGTTCGGGCAGTTAGTCCCGATCGGGCACAATTTACATTGTACTTCCCTCCTCGAGTCACTAGCCGTACCGCACGACAGACACAAGAGAACATTAACTAAGTATAGCGAAATGAAATGAGATGAAATTCCCGATATTTACATAAATCCATGAATTCTACTTATTAAGTTACTTAAAAAGGTGCAAAGGGTTTGCACTTTATTAGCTACAAGTAACGGAACTGAGGAAGGGTGGGCAAAGGGTACCGAAATTTTGGGGTTTTATCGCAGAAATGACCCTTTTGAAAGCCAAAATTAGTAAACCGACCATGGGTGGCGACAGAATTTTC
>WURT03014617.1:0-16174 GCA_009936505.3 Holothuria glaberrima | reverse complement strand
CCGGAACCGGAACCGGATATTTTTTCATTATCCGGCCGGATAATCCGGCCGGACCGGATATCCGGTGCATCCCTACATTTAAGGTCTAAAACTACAAAAGTATTTGTTATCAAGGTTGCAAAATGAATATTATTCTTCCATTTCATCTTAACAGGACATTCCAATTCTTAAATATAAAATGTTGAAGTTTTTTTTTTTCCCCAAGTGGAAATAGGGGGTTGAAAAATAAATGGCGATGTTGTGTTTACTCTTCTCAGACTTCAGTCGTTATCAGGGCTGAAAAAATGGTTGTTTCCCAGGAATGGAGTAAAATTTTTCACAATTCTTTCTTTTTTTATGCACAAAAAAGCAAAGTAAGGCTGAAGAATTTTAAAAGTAAAACTAGGAATTTAACCTTCAGGATAGCTTCATATCATGTCGGGGATACAGTATATATATCTTTCTAAGAAAAAATCAGAATTTTTGAACTTGACCAACGTTGACCTTTTAAGCCTTGAAGATGCACCATTTTGTGCGACAAAGTGATTATACAAGCTGATAAATAATGGACACAAATACCTAGAATCCTGCAACGTGGTCTTTTGTAAGTATCTCAACAACACAGGGAAAAACTCCCTGAGAATTATTCATGATTCCATCAGTGGTAATTGTGTCTCCGAAAATGCTTTATGTTGGGCACTTCAGTGCGAAATGGCATTTTTAAGGCAACGTTTCTTAAAAATGTACCACAGGAAATCAGTGTAAACAGCATTCTGTATTCTTTGTGTACCAGATAAGAACCTCCATAAATTACAGGGATGTACTGAAGGTATAACACTTACAGAGATATTGATACCTGAATTTGGCCAAATGTGTGGCGGTAATAGTCACAAACGCAAATTTTGGCCATTATAAGAAGCCACAACTCTGCAAAACAACATTCAAAAAGCTTAACTGATATTACAGAGACCTGTACTATGGGATAGCCTCATTAGGTTAATATCATTTCAGGTTGGTGGGATATGTATTTTCTGAGAAATAAGACCTCAAACTTGACAAAAAAGCCAAAATGTCATTTTGCTGCTGATTTGCAGAATTTCAAAGGATTTTAAATCTGTCAAAATTCGGAAGATTTTTGCTAAAATTTTTCAGAATATGATATTTTTGTAATAGACTATTTACACAAAGATTTTGAGTTTTGAGTTGGTTGAACAGCAGCCTCTGGTGATTTGCCACAGATTGACCCTGCTATGATATAAATTATTTTGAATGAATATATTGTCCAAGCCTCAGAGTATGTACTGATTCACTCATTATTTGCCATTCAAGCAAGAAATTAATGAAAGTTACAGGGTTTTGATTGTTAACTGGGTATGATTTAAAACTTCTTGACTTTTTTCTCATCAGGTGACCTAGGTCATGTGACTTCTGTAGCAAATCCAAAGGTAGAAGAGGGCGACATAAGATATTTACCAAATGAAATTTTACAAGAGGTGAGATACAGAAGCCATAAAATTTTATTTGTTTGCTTTAAATTTTTGCTATAAGTTAAAAGAAAACAGTTTGCTTGTGTGCAGAAAATGTTGGCACTCTGCAACCATATTTTACAGATACAAAACAGTAAGCTATACAAGATATTTAGGTAGTTGGGTAACTTCATTGCCATGAAAAGGAGGTTGCCACAGAAAGAAATTTGCTGGTTTTTAGTTGCTTTGTAGTTAGTGAATTGGAGACTGAAATTATTGCTAAATGCACCCAAAGAATCGTGGGAACTGGGAGAATAAACAATATTGCTGATATCACTACCCATTGTTTATACTCCCAGTTCCCATAATTATTTGGGTGCATTTAGCAATGAATAAAGTCTGCTGTACAGTGATTTGTCCACCCAAACTTTTGCATTTTCAAATGATTTAACACTACTTACATCTATGATTTGGAATAATTTTGGGAAGCAAAGCTAGCCTATTGCCATAGTTTATTGGTGGGATCTAATGATTGCTTGCTAAATACTTGATGCTTTGTTGATGCTGCTGTACTTGCCATTAACACAATAGTCACCTTTAGGAGGAAGAAATTGTACACTTGTGACTTGAAAGCTGGCACTTTCAATACAGTCAGTTATGCACAACTATGTACAGATGTTTTTGAAGTAAGGTAAATGATGGCTCTAAGAGTCTGTCAGGAATGATTTTTACCAGGGACCCTGTTTTGAACCTTGTTTGCCTTCTTGAATTGTATGTTTTTGAGACATACTGATACTTTCATCAGAACCCATACTGTACATATGTCAGGTTTGCATGTCCATTTCAGGGCAGGGTAAGTGCCAGCTCAAAAATTTATGGGGGCAATTCCCCCTTGGTCTAAAATCTTAAGGGGGATCTGTGAATTTTGAGGGGGAGGGGGATTCTAGCCATGTCACATTGTAGAAGAAAAATTGATACATACCTACCTGGGCACAAACCAAAAGTAAGGTCCCACAGTCTAGCATAGAGTGTGTGTAAATTCACCAAATAAACCTGTATTGGCCACAGCTAAAAAAAAAATACATACACTCTTCAAGCAACTCAACTTTTTTTATGGTCAATGACAAGGTTTCCTTTATTTAGCATGTGTCTAAAATTGAGAGATTGTGGTCCCAAAAGTTCAAGCCTCCGATCGTCTAAATCATTTCAATGGCAATGCCATTGTTGTACACACTATAGACCTGTGTATGACTGCAGTCTTGGTAGCAAGCCCCATGGTTAAGTTGACAGGTATTCAAAATTGTGAACTTGGCATTCATGTCACATAATATGTATTAGGCATGTGTAAAATACTTTAAATAAGCCCTTAACAACATTTTCAACAACTTTGCTTCACTAATTTTGACGTAAGATACTTTTTTCTTTAGAGCTGCTGGCACCAGCTCACACGCCATCCTAACGTAATGTATGTATGGATACATGCACCAGCAGATGACGGTAAGTAATAATTGCTAATCAACTCTCTCTCTCACTTTTTTTTTCCTTTTTTCAACAGGATTTTGATCATCTACCAAAGGCAGACGTCTTTTCCTTAGCGCTCTCTGTTTATGAGTCTGGTGGTGGTGGTCCATTACCCAAGAATGGCGATGATTGGCACAGGATACGAGAGGGGCTCCTGCCCCCACTACGACACCTATCTCATGACCTCAATGAACTTCTCAAGGTAGCACGTTAAGCTTGAAACAGTTTCCTATTCAAAGTCTTTTTCTAGGTTCCACAGAAACTGAATTTCCAATTTTCTAGTCATGGAATTTGTTTGAAGAATATGAAAAAGGACCAGTCATTCCGGGCAATTTGATTGGTTCAAGGGGAAGTTTTTTCCTTTTAGCTTTTACGGGTTTGGCTTGTAACCATGCATGCAACTGATTAGACTGGCTACCTATCTCTTTAAAGAGATTTTATGTTGACTGAATTTGATGTTTCATAATCTTTAGAAAAATTTTGAACCTTCCTTGAAGATGCCACCATTAGACACCATTATCTTCTCCTTTTGTTGTGAACACATACAGTATTTGTCACCTTGTAAACATGAAATCAGCAAAATGTGCAGATGATATATTTGTTAGGGACTATTGTTTCATTTGCCATTAATTGTTTTAGAAACTAAATGATTGTATACATGAAGGTAACATATTGATGATATCAGTCTAAGTGTAAATTGTTGGAATTTGATTTTTACATAGGACATGGTTAATCCTGACCCCACTCAGAGGCCATCAGTAACCAGCCTGGTCCAACATTCTATACTGTGTCCACAGTCCAACGTCATATTTACAGAACTAAAGAAGGAATTAAATGCTGCAAAGTTTCAGAATGCTGTTTTATCTCGGTAAGTTCTTTATAGTGCAGTCGATAGAAGTCCACACAAGTTTGATGTGTGCAAACTTTTCATAATGAATAGTGTAAGAAGCATGTACATAACACAGAAGCGACCTTTCTGGGTTCTTATAGGTCAGTGAAAACTTTGAAATTCAAGGTATTTTACTTTCCATTTCCCAGGCATTAAAAGCTCATGGGAAAAATTAGCTTTTGTCAAAAGTCTTGGAAAATAATGCAATAATGCAAAAAAATGTAAAAGAAATCATGACATTACCACTCAGTTAGGTGAAGTTGAAATTATTTTCTAAAAAAGATTACATTGTGCCTGTGTAAGTCCTGAAAAACTCATGGAATTCATGCTGTAAAAGTCATGGATGCCATAGAATTAAAGAGGGTAGTAAATGAAAGGACCCTGCAGGGCCCAATTCTATTTAAAGGGGACTGGGAGAGTAACTAGCAGGGCACATGTTCACATGCAGAATGTTGTATTCCTGTGTTTTGTATCCTTCAACACATGGCATACAGTGACTGCATGTAACCAGCGTAAAAGATACATCAGGGTGAATGGTAATTCAAACTGAACCCGTCTTATAACACCTTTTAGCCAGACCCACAGCATAGTCTGCACTGAGTTTAAATTGCTTGAGGCAATATTGTCAAACACAGGACGCTTAAGCTAAATTGGGAACAAAGCTAACTGTACTGATTGTTGACCAACCAGAGTGAAACTGTATTGTTTGAATGAATGTCAATCAAAGTGCAGTTATCAACTGTATTTGGAAAGTTGGGGGGATTTCTAAATATGTTTGGTCAGAGAGTTGCAAGCAACTCTCTGTTTTGGGGGATGCCATATCCCCTTTAATGTTTACCATGTACTGTAGGTCTAGGCTGGGCTCGGCACATTATTGCTCATGTAGGTTTAGGAAACAGCCAGCTCTTTGGGCATTAGTGCTGGTAGCTGACCCTTTCTTTTGTATTTGATAAATCAAGGAGACCCTCTCGTTATTACAGCCATTATTTGATTACAGTTATGATGTCATCCTAGTCATTCTTTAGAATGCCAAAATACAACCGCCACAAACACAGACGGAATATTTACTTAGTGTTGTGAAATAGCCAAGTATCAGCTAAGCTGGTTATAGCTATTGTGTGTAAACATCAAAATTTTCAAAAATTATAGCTCATGCTAGTTGGTAAATTCAGCTTGCTCGTGTGGCTGACTTGTTGGCTTAGGCTGCTTCAGAGATCAGAAATGTTATACCCCTGAGCTGGAGTTAAAGGAAGGGTATTAATTTTAATATGTGAAAGATGAAATAATTCTACACATTTTGGTGAAACGTCCATTCAATCAAACATGTACAGTAGTACTTGAGATATCAGCAAGTGAAGTTACTATATTTGTGACCTAAACTGAGCTTGAAGCAAGTTGGGATCATATCACCTCCTCACAGTGATGAGAAATGCTTTGTTTGCCTTTTTTGAGTGTGTTGTGGTGACCTTGAAGTTGATAGGGACATGAGCTTTCCACTGCGATTTACGATAACATGGGATTATGGAGGAGAAAATCGGCGGTAAAGTTAAAAAAAAGCAAAAACAAAGGAATGCTCAGTAATGTGAGGTTATGATGTCACATGTGCGTGCTTCAAGTTTACTTTGTTTTGAAAATGAGACTAATTTAACTGCTCATATTTTGAGAACCACACATTGAATTTCAATGCATATTTTACCAAATGTTAAAGTACCTCTGTAACATATCAAAACTTAATTTGAGTGTAGACCCTTCACTTAAGTAGGAACCCTGCTTTCCTTGAGAGTCGAGTCTCCTGTGGAATTTTCAGTACTGTCATAAACATGCACAGATATCACATTTTAAGTGTATGGGTCTGTCAATTAGAAGGGCTTAATGAAGTACAATAACAAACTTGGCTCCTGTATTCTTTTTCTATATTCAGTTACAAGGTTTTCCTTTCAGTTTATGGCTGTGTTTAATGGCAATTCCACACAGCTGTTGAACAGCTTTTAGCTTAGGCATTTTTTGTACTTACTGTATGCTGATTGGTAGGCTGCTAATGGACAAGAACAGTTTATTTTGTTATATAGTTCCCTGTCAGATAGGATGTCAGTTGGGCATTTGTGACTTTTGGCATAATCATGACTCTCTATGGGTTGATGAACCTGCTCAGCTGAGTACTGTACAGTATGTGTAGACCTCATCAGATGTCGGGCATCCCCTAGTCTTGCTCTTATAAGGTGTTGTGTGATTGCTTTCATGAAATTTAATTCCACAGTGGCCTTGTCAGTGGCCTTGTCAGGGTATCTTTACATACTCCACAGCTTCACAGGTTCTCATTTAAAGTGAAGTCTAGAATTTCAAGAACATACAAATTTCAGAGGTTGGATGATAGATGTCATTCATCCAACTCCTGTCTTTAAAGCTTTTTTGCATTGCCGAGATACAAAATGTGGGAAAAGTGACGTAATTTGAAGAAGTCCATCACATTTAGTTTGTGATGTCCTTCTTTTACAACTCACAGGAGCTGCCTTGTTTTCTTTTTACATGTAAATGCCTTATGTATGGCCTTGGATAAATTGCTGTTTTTTTTTTGCTAAGAATGCTTTTAGGAGAGGGCTGATATGGTTAGTCACCCAATAACAAAAGAGTGGTCATATTTTGGCAAATGTAGTTTCTTTAGGAAAAAAAAAAACAAAGAGTGTTAAGTGATTAGTACAAGAGAGGTATCACAAATTATTGAATCTAACATTTTATATTGAGAGAATAAACTTCAACCTTTGAACTGTATTTGAAACCGAACTTGAACTTGAACCATACGTGAAACCATTTTTGAACTTCTTTTTAATCTAGTTGACACTATATAGCACATTCGTGTTGGTGTGTCATTAAATCTCATCTAACTAATTTATATCACAGGACAGAACTGTCCAGTTAGGATAAGAGCTGAAACATTGTGATTTGTTTGTCAAGCTTTGTATATAACATATATTTTTGACATTAATTATAGACTCACATATGCTTTGAATACCCAGGTTGGTGGGAGACTCCAATCAGGGAGTGTGCTGTGCAAAAACTTTTGAGATCATATGTCTTCATCAATTATGCAGATATGTTTACTAGCGTTCAACTGACTCCTACTTATGCTACTTTTTCACACTCTTTGAAACTACATCCTACTTTTCCATACATTTCTTGAAAGTCCTACTTTAACCTTTCTTTTCCCTACCACATACTTTTTTAAACTTTAACTGAGTAGAGTGGAAAATGACATCTTAAAATTTTTGGGAATGTGCCTTTAAGAGCTGATGCTGTCAGGTTTGCAAAGTATTAATGACTTCTACAGTATATCTGCAAAATTTCTTTTTTTGTATGTCCTTTGGTCTTAAAGATCCAACTGCTTACGTTTTATTGCAAATTTTCATGAAAATACTTTTTTTCTACTTACACTAGGCTCACGTAAAAGCCTTTGTTTATTGAAAGTTCAATATTCAACTTATCTGACTTTTTTTTACAATTCCATGTACATGTTCACCAAACTAGCCTACACTCTATGTATACAGTAATGCAATACATTACAAGAGATTTCAGTTGGAAAAGTAATAAACAGATTCATCAGAGTGGTGAAGGAGGATATTCAAATCGGCATTAACAGTAGGCTGTGGGACCACACAACTTTTGCACTTTATGTCAACAACCTCGCAAGTTTTAAAGTTGCCTGTGGGAATATTCTGCACCTGCTGGAAAAATAGGTCAGGCAAAAGTTAACTTTTTGTATTGCAACTGATTGAGATTTCCCCTTTGAACCAAAGAAACTTGCCCAACAAAATATTTTAGAGGTGGGAGTGGGGGAGGTGGAAAGGGGGAGGATTTGAACAAAATATTTTAGAGGGGGTGAGGTTTCCCTTCTAAACTCTGAGACCCTGTTCCAGCACTGATTCAAATTGCTTTGTAAATGGCAAATTACCAATTCCCCTAATCAAGTGTGGAGGAGTAAGTTGAATATTACTACCATGCATTGCATTAAGATGATGGTGATAGCTTTTGACTTTTCCTTTTTCTATTTTTCAACAGAGAACTTAATGAAGCAAGAAATTCTACAGCAGAGAAAGCCTCAACAAAGTTTACCCGTCCTGTAAAGAACAATTCTCGTATCATCGGGAAGAAAGTTAATCGTAGCATGAGTGTCACTATATACTGAGGAACTCTCAACAGAATTTGTGTTATCTGTTGATAGCCATCTGCCAGTGGGAAGTTGCACATGGAATGTGTTGCCATGCAGATGCCATCATTCACTATGCAAACAGACAGCAGAGGGCTAGTGGAAATTAATTTTTATGTGTAAGCGTGTTGGAAATGGTGCTATCCTTTTATTGTAATGATGTTCTCGGTCGTTTAGCATATTGCCCTCTTCTTGTCTAGCATTATCTGTGGTTAACTCAGTATGGTGGTTACTTTAAATGTTCCCATATTGTAGAACTTTGAGCACTCATGTTTATTCTTAAACTTTAAAAAAGTAAATTTCCTGCAGTGTAAACAAGTAATATGTTTTTCCTTTTTGACTTCATGAGCTGTAGTTTCCTTTTTGTTTGAATTTCACCATGAGATTTGAGGCATTAGACATTGGACAAAAAAACACTTTAACATAGCAAAATCCAGGGAATTTGTCTTATAGACAGAAGAAATATCTATCGGGTGTCTTTAATTGAGCAAAAATGCACATCAGAAAAAGCATAAAGATCAAATAAAAGAAAGGAAGGATTGCGAAAGGGATTAGCAAGGGTGCTGCATACTTAGATTGCATCACGGTATCTGCTGTTGTTATGGGGGTGTGTGAGATATTGTACGTTTATCAGTTAACATTAATCTTTGGAAAAGTCAGTTTTTAAAAACTTTCTTCATCACAGGAGACCAGCGAGCAAAAATAGGGCCTTGAAAATATCTGAACAGGCCACATAAAAAATACCTATACTTGTGGCACCTGTGAATTAGAGTGTAAACTGCTTTTGATGTACAAATAGAAATTGTTGAGAGGAATTGCTGGTGAACTTGTCTCTCTTTAAGACAAATTTAAGTAATTTTTATGTGATCTTGATGTACTCATTTTAATGAGATATCTATTTTTTAGGAGTTTTGAAGCCTGTCAGTTTTAAAAATTTTAAAATTCTTAAAAGAAATGAATATTTTAAACTGCCCTGCATATTCAGCTTTCTCTTTTGTTCTTTAGTTCAGTTTCTCAGAATATCTAGCTTCTAAGTCATAGAATCCTACTTGCAGTAAGAGACATGTTAGACATGGCCATAGTGGCTTGGCTAGTAGCAAGTGACCCTTCTCCCCTCATGGCTCCACTCCAAAACAAATCTGAAGGAGAAAAATTGATTTCATTAACCTTTCCCCTCCACCCAAATCCCTTTCTTCAATAGCAAAAAAAGAAAGAAAAAAATTAGTCAAAGAAATATATCCCATACTTCCTTACATTCAAATGGACCTTAATTTTGAATCATGATGTGCAGTTCTTAAATCACAGCAGACATTACAGTGTTCTTTCAAAGGAACTGCCTCTGTGGTCAAAGCTGGCATGATCTTGACTGTAGTCTTACTCCATTGCTGAGATATAAAATGTTGAAATTTATTCACTTAATTTGAAATAGTCAATTGTGCAATAATTTGTGATGTCCTTCTTGTACAACTCACATTACCTGTTTTTGTTTCCTTTTGAAATTAGGATGTTTATATGACCTGGAAAAAATTACTGTACCCTCGCATAGAATATTGTATAGAGAGGGCTTATATAGCTATTAAAGTCACCCTATCACAGTAAAACAGTGATCACATTTTGGCACAAGGTGCAGTGGCTTTCGAAAAAACAGAAAAACAAAGAGGGTAATGTGAGTAATACAACAATGACATCACAAATTATTGTGCAATCTAGCACTTCAAATTGAGTGAATAACCTTCAACAATTTATATCTGAGCTCAGAAATGTGCTGTGAAGGTGAGAGTTGGACCATTTGGATGCATTTTTCAAGCTTTGTAACATATTATTGAAGCACCATCTTTTAATTCTAGGGACTTGTAGGGACAGTACATCTTAAGACCAGTATGGTTGTTCTAAATGTCAGTTAGTTGATGACTGGCTCTGATTCAACTGAACAGGTCTGCTTATCAAAAATCTTCTACTCATTACCCTTTTAACTTAGTGGAGACTTCCCAGGCAAATTTAAAAAAAAAAGAAGCAGATAGATGCTTTCATGTTCTTTAGTCTGCACAGTGACAGGGTCCTTATTTGATTTCTTCGGTTATTATATTGGCCAATGAAAACATGAAGTTTTATTCAGGTTCCAATGCTTCTTTTTCTGTTTTATTATATTTAAATGGAATTTACCTAGTTTGAATCATAAGTTTGAATCATTTGTCTAACATCACTTCCTTATTTTGAAATTTGTTTATTGTTTTTGTTATATCTCAAACATAACTCTTGAAGGGCATTTGAGTTCTATGTTGGGTACGTTTTACCACTAGATAATTTATTTTGGTTTCTTTTGTCCCCTTGTACTGTCAGTTAGCAATACATTGTTCTTCTGCATATTAGTTTGCATATGTACACCAATGGGATCATAACTGATGGTATAAACACAACCAGAGTTAAGTTGAAGGGCATTCTTTTTATTTTATTCATTTTATTTATCATTTTGTCTAGAATGCAAATGTACTTCTTCTGCAGAACCTTTCCCCTCCCAATGTGGAATACCATATTTTTTGCCATAAAATCATCTCCTAATGTTTGAATAAGCGTAGGTCATCATGGGTCCATGATCCCCTCCCCTTCCTCTAACTTTAGGCGTACACGATGACAAAAATACTGATCAGGTAGTCAGTATTATATTTCTTTCTTTGTGTTGTTTTGTAGGGGTACAGAACATTTCTTTTGTTCCCAGCCATTAATCATGATCCAAAGCTGTGTTCAGATGGTTAAAAAAGTTTGTTTGGAGAAAGGGGAAGGGATGGGAGGGGGACTGGAATCTGGGCAAAATAGCTTTAAGTCAAAGTGTGTTGCACATTACTAAGTCATGAGAAGTGGCTGAGTGGCCTAGTACAAAATTGATGGAACTTATGGGATGGAAGAAATGCTTCCAATCCAAATGAACCAAAAATTATTTGTTTTGTAACATAACAAAAATGTCTTGTAAGTTACTTTTTTAATGGGGATCATGCTTTGCATCCTTTTTTTTTGGGGGGGGGGGGGTGTTCCTTCTCCCTCATGCACTGCCTATGGCTCAGATTATATAAAGGGGAACCATAGGATTGTTGCTGATGGCAGAAATAGTTCATATGATCCGATTTAGTTACAACAGGGAAACATGTGGACTATCAGACCCATCAAAGGGCTACATTACACATAGACAAAGGATCACATGTAATATAATTCCTGAGCATGCTTGCTGTAAAGTATGTACAGTCTATGACGGAATTGAAAAAAGAGAGCTCCTGGAGCACATCATTGTTTATGCGTTCACACCGCAAATGGTTGTGATTGGGGGGGGGGGTTCTTGTCCTTGCTGCAAAGGAGGTCACAATAACTGGATCATGTGATTGTGAGTGTGTGTGGGACTAACACTTATCTCATTACACTGGGTCATATTTACATTGAGCATACTCTTTGTTTATTTCAGGCCTTGCCTCAAACTGAAGATACTAAACAACTATTTAACTGAATGAGCCGCACTGAAGTTTTTATCTGATATATTCTTTACCACAGCGTTCATCTCAGATAATTAAATCAAATTGGGAACCCCAATTTGTGAAGGCCTTTGATTCATTGCCTTCTTAATTTTCTGATGTACGCTTGAGCTATTATGTCAAATTCTTGTAAATGAGTGTTTTCTTCTTGATTTAAACATCCTCTTACACAAAAGGTGTGTCAAGTTGTGTCAGTAACCATACGTGATTATACGAGAAAAATTAAAGAAATCACACATGTTCTTGGGTGGCAAACTTGTGTATTTGGAACCCTCTGGAAACAGGTTTGACACAGGTTGACACACCTTTCTTGCCTGTAATTTTAAGTCACAGGTTTTGTCTCAGAATATTTTGTTAAACATTGGTTTTAAGTGTCACGCGTTCTGCACGAAAATCCTGTGGCAAAGTGTGGCATTTGGCCAACCTGTGTCAATGTCAAGGGAAAACACAGGTTTTCACGCAGAATACCCGTGAATACCCATAGCATATACGTGAAAACCTGAGGGTATTGTGGCTGAGGATTTGGAACCAATTTGCCACATGTTTTTTTTTTCTTTTGTAAGGGTGTTGTTGGCTGGGATCTTGTATTTGTATATGCGCACATACTTCAGTATGATGGACAATAATGACAATTGTAATAAGAACTGACCACTTTAAGATAGATGTATTGATTTTATTTTATAGAACATTTAGCCACCAATTTTAGCATCAATGATTTTAAGTCTTCCTTCCATTCCTGTACAGTACTAGATTTACAAATGTGAAATCTAGTACTATATTAGACCTTTATTAAGTACAATGTAATATTTTTACGTCTTATTATTTCCTGTATTTTCATTTTATATCAGTATTGTTAATTCTGTCTCCAGACCTTGCTCTCCGCTTCAATGCATTTCTGTTACTTCGTGTAATAACCGTGTAACAATATAGAAGCACACAATATGTTCCACAGTGTAAGATCTCTTGCTTTGTGCCTGTAAAAGGAGAAAAAATGGCGTTGGATTGACTTCAGAAAGGGGGCTAATCTTTGGGAAAGGGAAACGTGCAAAGAAAGCGGGAATGGGCCGTGGGGGTGGAGAAACTTGACTGGGGAAGCCATCCAGATTTTGGTGGCCATACCATCAAAATCAGTACAAAGTTAAAAATTGCCACCAATTTCATCAGCATGAACGAAACTTAAAAGCAATGCGTCGGTTCGGCTGGTCGTCGGGGGATTACTTACTTGTTGTACCTGTTAAGGCTCTCAGAAAACTGGAATTTCCCTGGGGAGGGGGCTCTGTCAATGGGCCTGACATGGGGAAAGACCTTACCGGGTACTACTGTTCGACTGTGACATTTCACTGTTGACGTTTTAAGTTGGAGCTGAAAAACACGAAATAATAGACTCAAAAGGTTTGTCAAAGCCAGAGACATTTTTTATCCAAGCAACTTTTAAAAAGGCAAAAATTTCTGAGAAGGGAAAGGGCCTTTGACAGCACGCCCTCTCTTTTACCTCGCCATAAAAAGTTAGAATTTCTAAACACGGAACACGTCTAAAGCCTTCCGAAAGAGCATTATTTTGCATCTTGGCCATCTTAAATTTTCAAAGACTTCTCAAAGAGTTAAGGTGTGTCACACTAGCCGTTACAGGAACCCCCATTGAAGACACTTAACAATTGACGAAAATCTCTAAGCGTATAAAAGTTTGACAAAGTCAGCACCAGTTTGCACCTATAAGCAACGGCGTACACATAAATACCAAGTCAGCCCTAATTAGACCCCTCCTCTTAGACAGAAAAAGGATCAGCATGCATGGGTGCCCGTTTTCCTATGTACGCCACTAGACGCTGGGCATGTTTCACACTATTTTATTAGAGATTTCACCTATACTAAGACCGTTGCTATAGTAAATAATATATATTTTTTTCATTATACTTTAGTAAACATGGTTACAGAGGACTGTGATGCAGTAGCCGATTATTTCCGGGTCTTGCGAATATAAACCTCAACCTATCAACCGGAGTCGAACAAACGGGCAAGCCCGTACCCCAGAGAAGGAGGAAAGTATGGGGGTGAATATCCCCTAGAAAAATTTCTCCCCTAGAAAATAAAAAAACTACCATTACCTTAATGCGTTACAGTACGTTTCACCCCTGAATTATATTTCGCACCCCTGGAAGCCTTTTCGTCTCTTCAATGTACATACCTTGTGTGACAACGGGCCTGCATACCGGTGGTCTGGAAGTGATTGGGGTATGAAGTGCTAGTCGTCCTCTAAAAAAAAAAGGAGACGAGACAAATTTGAATAAAATTTCTCTTGTAATGATGAAACATGAAGAAAAATTTAATTCCTTAAAAATCGCAGTATTTTCGTGCTCCTCTTGCACAACCGTAGAGAATGGTTGTCCCAAAAGTTAATACGTCCTACTGGGCAGCTGAAGTGGATTTTCTGCTGGCAACCCTTACCATCATTCTTTGTTTGTTCCAATCATTAATAGTTTGGGCTTTGAAATTGAATTCGTAACAATAAGTTCTGGCATAGGTGATGACGAAAATGAAGATCGTACATATAGTCCTACGAGTAGGGCTACGGTACTAATCTGAAGGTGAACAACAGGATTGAGAGCCTGCATGGCCAAAAACACTTGTAGAAAAAATTTAGAGTCATTCTACTCTGCCTTCGTTGCCCACCTAACGCGACCAAGTCAAGCTCCAGTTAAGGAGACCGTTAAGTTGTAGATTCAGCTGGCCAAGGACTTTTCATATATTTAGGTCTTGAGGGCCTTAAAGGGAAGTTGTTTTACGACGCTAAGCGACCACAAATGTGGAAACAGCCTATATGGCTTATGAATTACAACATCACGTCGGGAGGCTAACCAACTCAACAAGTTAGGTCAAATTTGAACAAATACCAAGACCGGCCCGCTGGGCCGGACTACTATCATTTCCCCATTTTGACGATATGAATCTGCAACATTTAGGCAAAATACAAACATGAATGGAAAAACAGTAACACAGTTCTTCATTCTATTTGTTGAATTTTGACCTGAACTTACATTCTTTTGAAAACAGAAAAAGTTTCTCACACAATATGTCGATACTCGGAAGCTAGTATCTCACGAAGACAAATTCGCACGTTTATTTTTGCGACTATTGCATTTTGAAAAACGCAATAAAAAAATAGCGAAAAACTTACAAGAAGCCTCCAAATGCCTATCATTAATATTAGTCTATGTAGTGTCCGTGTATTCCGCGGGAAAACATTTCCCGTTATAAAACAGATTCTCACTGCCAAATTTGACAGTGGGACTCTAAGTTATAGTCCAAGAAAATACCGACAATACCATTTTCAAGGTATACTTGCGGAGCCTGGGAAGGGCGATTTCCGGCGATCTAGGGGTTATTTTTATCCCAAAATTTTCTGACACACTCCGCGCCAACAAATGGTGGCGCTACGCTTAGATACTCTTCCCAACATTCACAGCCCCCTAGTCCAAAATCCTTGGTGCGCCGCTGCATGTGACGTCAGATAGTGCACCAGCTAACCTTACTTTTATATGTTCATATCGACAGTTATATTCAAAAAGCTTGCAGCAACGTCGCAGCCGAAGGGTGCATAATCCTTACAAAACGCCCAACGCCATGGGCGATATTCCTCTTATATGCATTATTGCCTATTCACTCCCAGTATAAGAATAACGCATTCGTGTCGTTGCGTTTAGGAAAGCAGTCAGATAAATTTATAGTTGCCAACTTGTACTGCATCCTCTTGTAGGCACAAGATTCGTGTGCTGGGTTGGAATGGCGGTCAGGCAGGGGCGTCCCTAAGGATCGATGAGTGGGGGGATGCTGGACATTTTTCCCGATAAAGCGGGCTACATTCCCGACAAAAATGCCTCAACGCCTGTGTCAAGAGAGTTTAACTCATAAGCAGTGGCGTAGCCAGGATTTCTCTCACGGGGAAGGGGGAACGCAGTATGTTCTTTGATCGCAGGCCTGGGGAGGGGTTTCCCCTCCCCTTTGATAATTTTTTTTAAAAATGAGGTGTCCTTACACGCCATCTGGTGCTACATACGGTATGTAGGGTTACTATACTTCTCTAAGCTGAAAGTGGAACATAACGTTTGAAGACTGATCAGGAGGAGGGTGGTTTGAGTGCCGGCAGGACTATCTAAGCGGAGCGCCACCATCAGTTGTCGCGGAGCGCACAAGAAAATTTTTGGAATTTACAAACCCCCAGATGGGCGGAAATGGCACTTCCCGAGTGTTTTAAGCTGTATGTACGAAGCCTTATAATAGGGATCTCACGTCTGAAATTTCTCAATTAATCAAAAAAAAAAAAAAAAGGCTATGAAAAATTAAACGGAAATTGTTAGCCCTACTAATTAATGAGCTGGATTTCCCCGATCTCCAATTATGACCAAGAAATAGTTCCTTTCCGGTCGATAAAAATACTTCATTTGGGTTCTTATCAGGAATAAGTGCCGGTCGGAAGAGTTACCTTAGCAGATGGCGGTCGGCAATTCTGCGTCCTGGTCGGGCTGGACCAGCGCCGACCGGCAGATTTAGATTTTGGTATCTGCCGAGAAGCCAAATGGTGCAATATTTTAAGCTGATTTCA
>WURT03014616.1:22969-35428 GCA_009936505.3 Holothuria glaberrima | reverse complement strand
AATTTTCCTTTTTAGGGTTCTTCCTTTTAACATAACACATCTACATACTAAGTACGAAATCAATCCAAGCTTCCTACGTTGAGATATTGTGTTAACAAGGTTTTCGGGCTTTGCCCCCCGGTGACCCCAAATGAAATTTGACTCCCACTAATAACAATAGGGTTCTCTCTCTCACCATAACGCATTTACATTCTAAGTATGAAATCAATCCAAGCTTCCTAACTTGAGGTATCGTGTTAACAAGGTTTTCGGGCTTTGACCCCTGG
Source organism: Holothuria glaberrima (assembly GCA_009936505.3). Taxonomy (NCBI): domain Eukaryota; kingdom Metazoa; phylum Echinodermata; class Holothuroidea; order Aspidochirotida; family Holothuriidae; genus Holothuria; species Holothuria glaberrima. The sequence goes on along the minus strand of WURT03014616.1, from coordinate 35,162 downwards.
TAACCCCAGATGACCTTTGACCCCCACCAAAAACAATAGGGTTCTTCCTCTCACTATACCACATCTACATACTAAGTATGAAATCAATCCAAGCTTTGTACCTTGAGATATCATGTTAACAAGGTTTTTGGAGTTTGACCCCTGGTGACCCCAGATGACCTTTGACCCCCACAAAAAACATTAGGGTTCTTCCTCTCACCCTAACCCATCTACATACTAAGTATGAAATCAATCCAAGCTTCGTACCTTGAGATATCATGTTAACAGGGTTTTTGGAGTTTGACCCCAGATGAACTTTGACCCGGCTAATAACAATAGGGTTCTTCCTCTCACCATAACGCATCTACATACCAAGTATGAAATCAATCCAAGCTTCCCAACTTGAGACATTGTTAACAAGGTTTTCGGAGTTTGACCCCCAGTGACCCCAGGTGACCTTTGACCCCATCAAAAACAATAGGGTTCTTCCTCTCAATATGGTACATCTACATACTTAGTATGAAATCAATCCAAGCTTCTTAAGTTAAGATATCTTGTTAACAAGGTTTTCGGAGTTTGACCCCTGGTGACCCCAGATGACCCTTTCCCCCACCAAAAACAATAGGGTTCTTCCTCTCAATATGGGGCATCTATGTATCAAGTTTGTGACCTGTCAGACTTTCCCTTCTGGAGATATCATGTTAACGAGCAAAGTGTCACAAACACACACCAGTATGGTTGCATAGGTTTCTCTTATCATCGAAACCAAAAAAGACTGGGGGCTCAAGCCCCTTGAGCCCACCCACTTGGGTGTGCCGTTGCTTCACTACTCACCTATCCTGTTATTCTCTCTACCCATTGCTGTGTGACTGTCTGTCTGTTTGTTACTCCAGTTTGGACTGGACCGTAATTTATCGTGCTGGGATACAGGGAGACTTTTAACATCTGAAAGGAAACAGAAACAGAAGTATTAATTGAGGTTAATGTAGTAACTCCAAATTGAGTATTAACATCCAGGATTCTTTAAAAGGAAGGAGGGATCATGGTCACTATCATCCAGCAGATTAGTACAGTCCAATTCTAGGAGTAATGACATTTTAAGACTTTGCTAAAAACAAATGACAGTTATTAAAAGTGTCGTTCTCAAAATGCTGTATGTTGTATTAATTACTTTAATTTTTAAAACTGTCTCCTTAAATTTTAGAAATTGTCTCAGAAGAGTTATTTTGAGAACGACACTGTACTGACCATAAAAATGTGAAATAGTTACAACGAAATAGCCCAACTGAATGGATAGTGGTCATGATCTGTGAGGAGAGCCACATATCTGAATATCTAAACAAAAGCTCTTCTCCACAATAAACTTGTGGTAAATATGGTGAAAACTTCAGTATGTGAGGGGGAGGGGAAGGGCAGCATGGCCCTGCACCTGCAAGGGCGATGATTTGTTCTCACTATTGAGGGGACCATGACCCCATTTCCATAATTTACTGTGTGAAAAATCAAAGTCAATGGGTGATTTCTCAAATATAGGGGGGACATGCCCCCCTGGGGTTCCCCCCCCTCCCCCACAATCACCACCCATGTGCACAACCTTTGCCAAAGTATTAGGGGAGCTAGATTATTCTAACCTTCAGCTACTGAAGGATGAGAACAACAATGGGCCTATTCACAGTCTGGGTCAACTGTGTGCACAAGGTGAACAATGGCAAGCACTTTCATCTGACAGAAGCCTTGAGATAGAATTGGCTAAGAGCCCTTACATAATGGTGCTTCTATATCATGTTTCAAACATAATGAGAGCTATTTATGAGAGGAATTTACCAAGTGCTTCAAAGTGCCGCCTGCTTATGTCTTTTTCTCAAGTTTCTTAAATTGTTCTTATACATATTGGGGGCAAGCCTTGAAAAAGCAAACCATGACCAGAGATAATTTTTGTTCTTTTTTTTTTTTCCAAAAATAAATTCTACTGGTTCTAGTATATGGCCAGGGCAATTTCTTGAGAACCAGAGGCAATTTTCCAAGAAAAGTTAATGACATTCTCTGGCACATTGTTTTGGGCATTGCAATGGAGCTGTTGCCATTTCAATCAGCAAGAACTTTCACATTCCACCAGTACAAACATTGGGGTCTACCCATGTACTTGTTGATGATTTATGCGCACAACTGGTTTCTTTGTAAGTAAAAATTTGTGCACCAGATCCACTTATTTCAAGGTTCAATGGAATGTAATTCACAGGGAAGGCATTACAAACTTTGATCAAAATACCCATATCACATCAGCAGAGGGGATACTAACATAAAAGCATTGCTTCTGTAAAGCCCCATCTACAGGATCATAAATTTGGTCAAAACAACAAATTTGTAGATGAGGCTTACGGACAAACGTATGACCGTGTGGACTGCTCTCCCAACAAATCTGAACAACATTCAACATGTGTGGTGTTCAAAATTTTAGCTGCATGTTTCATCTTCCCAACATGTGTTCAAACATTTGTATGACGATGTTCATGGACAAATGTATGATTGTGTAGACGGGCCTTTATAAATTGCACATTCTATCCAAGCACATTTTCTGGTAGCAGTTTACTTAAAAGTAACCTTTCTTGTTCCAAGAAAAAAGTATTAACTTTGCCTGATCTTTGTTCCAAATTTCCACTTTTTTCTCATTGGTGGTGGCTATTACAAGACCCTACCAACCACTCAACCAACACACCCTATCACAACATGACCCCAGGCCTGTCCATTCTACCCCTCTCAATAATTTCAAAGATGAAAATTTGAGGTCATGCATTAGCTATGGTGCTGAACAATAGTTCATTATCTAGGTGCTGTATGAACGGTGCATAATCTATGGTGCTGTATGCATAGTGTATATTCTCTATGGTGTGGTATGCAAAGTGCATAATCTGAAGTGCTGTATCTTAAGTGCACTATCTCTGATGGTGTATGCATAGTGCATTCTCTATGGTGTGTTATGTAAAGTGCATTATCTATGGTGTGGTATGCAAAGTGCATAATCTGAAGTGTTGTATGTGAAGTCCACTATCTCTGATGGTGTATGCATAGTGCATTCTCTATGGTGTGTTATGTAAAGTGCATTATCTATGGTGTGGTAAGCAAAGTGCACAATCTGAAGTGCTGTATGTTAAGTCCACTATCTCTGGTGGTGTATGCATAGTGCATTATCTATGGTGCTGTATGAACAGTGTAAAACATATATGGTGCTGTATGCAGAGTGCATTATCTATATTGTGGTATGCAGTGCATTATTTACGGTGGTGTATGAACAGTGCATTATCTATGGTGCTGTATGAACAGTGCAAAACAAATGGTGCTGTATGAACAGCGCAAAAAATGGTGTTGTATGCATAGTGCATTATCTATATCGTGGTATGCAAAGTACATTATCTATGGTACTGCATGCAAAGTGTGTATCTAAGGTGCTGGACGCATAGTGCATTATCAAAGGTGCTGTATGCAAAGTGCATTACCTATGGTGCTGTATGCAAAGTGTGTATCTAAGGTGCTGGACGCATAGTGCATTATCAAAGGTGCTGTATGCAAAGTGCATTATCTATGGTGCTGTATGTAAGGTGCAATATTTATGGTGGTGTATGCATAGAGCATTACCTATGTTGCTGTATACGTAGTGCGTTTTCTATGCTGCTGTGTGATTCTGCATAACCTATGGTGCTAGATGCTAATTCTTTATCTATGGTGGTGTAGCATAATTCATTATCATGGTGCTTTCTGATCTAAAGGGCACGTTACCTAGTGGGTCTGCTGTATTGCTCCCTGAAATATTCTCATGAAAGACACCTCCATTTTCTTCCTTCTTTATCTCTTCCCTTTTCAAGTCAGATACAATGCTTTCCTTTTTCACATCTATGTTGGAGTTCAAATTATTAAAGGAAGCATTGTTCAACGTTTCTTCTTTGATATTATCCAGTTTACTATTGTAGTTCGGCCCCATCTCAGACTTGACTCTAACTGTCTTGTCCTCTTTCACAGGGCCCATCACAGGTCCACCGTGATATTTCACAAAGTTCTGGGGTGACATGGTGTGTGTGGAATTAGATTTGTAATCGGGCTTGTAGTCGCCTGCAGCGTTATTTGCGAGCTTGGCGAGTTTGGTCAGTTCTTCAGACATTTTGCTTAAGTGTTCCTTGTCACGATTCACAATATCCTTCCTCCAATATTTCAAATGAGATGGTTCTTGCTGCAAATAGGAGAGAAGAAAGGAATATTGCAAAGAGTTTGTACATTCTTCCAAAGAAACAATACTAGCAACTTCTAAACCTTCACCAAGGACACGAAACATCAACTCAGACATACCATCCTCTAATATTTTTCTGAAGTAACTAAGGTGATAAAACAGTTTGTTTATCCGGGTTTGCATGGTCGACAAACGAGATTCAAGCTTTTTTTCCAAAATCATCATGTGAAATACATATTTAAGGACATTTAAAGGGATAAAATCCTACGACAAATATATGTAAGTTAACAAATGCAGGGTTTTGTACAGTCTTAATCAGTTTAAATACTGTATGATCTCAATAAGATGTTGTGTTTGGAAGTTATTAATTTGCAAGCAACTATTCAAGTTACTCTAGAGAATTGCATTTGGGAAAAGCTGTAATATCAAAGGGGGAGATTCATTAAACACCTTTTGTCTTTAATGCTATCTCTTTGAGATGTGTATCTCTTCTTTTCTGTGAATTTTAAGTTTAACTTAACAACATTTTCTGTTCAATATTTCACTGTTGTCAAGTTTCAAGGTCAAATTAAACACAAATTTCAACAAAGACAAAAGATTTTAAGAGCAATCTGCTACTATTTTGTAAGATTTAACCTTCAGGCAACAGAAAATCTTTTCTACACAAGGATAACCTTCAAATACCTTTATACATGAATATCTTGAGTTATGACAATTAAGATGTTGGTGTAAGATTTGTAAAACATGGAATGAAAAGCTTATTGTCCTTCATTTAGGACCCTCCAAAATTATCACTGGAACATTTCTTTTAAGATCTTGTAAGACAAGCCAAACTTCAAGAAAGTTGAAGGACAAACACTTGTCACCCCAAAGTATATTTCTAGTGTGGGGGTATCGAAATTCTCAACTGGTGACTGCTCTTTGATTGACAACAAAGTTTGAAAATTCAAAAGATGCAGAGTAGCTCATATTCCACACAATGCAGAGAGAGTGCTTGGATTACACATTATAGCCTTGTATGCTTACCAGAACATAGCCTTGAGCAATAAAACAGGTGTGTGTCTGCACAAGGAGGAGCATTATACAGTTATGAGAGGAGCTACAAGTTGCATGTAGGTGGGAGAATTGGAGATGTCTGGGATGACGAGATTTCACCTTTAAAACCCCCAGTTATGGGAATGAAATGACCAGCTTCATCAGAGACCACTAACATGGAAAGTATTCTCAACCTGGCAGGAATGTTTTAGTAGAATTTGACTATCCCTTAATACTGGATTTGCATATATCTTCAGACGCCACTCCCACATGTCATGGCAATGTTCACACCTCATCACAATTCTTTGTCTGATCTAGATCAATCTTTCAAATTAAAGGGAAAGTGCAATCTTCCCAATTTGAATTAGTGTGCCCTGTCATCCTAATTCAGGAATGGCTCCTATCAACCATGTGACAATTTTTCTTTTACTTATTTGCTAAATTCATGTAGAATAACACCTTTGTTTACCTTCAATATACATTTTTTTACACAGAAGCATAAGGTACGATACTTGTGAGAACAATAACAGAAGATTAATAAGATTTAGCGGATTTTTGAAAATAAAGTTAGGGGACTACTGTCTCCCTTTAATGAAAAACATTTTATTCAAATCTTTTCATGTGATCAGGGACTTGCAACAAAACTGACCTAACACTTGGTTACAATGGTATCAACAAAAGAGAAGGGCCCATGGTAAATTGTGTTCAATTCACATTTACTGTCCATCAAACTCCAAAGTAAAATAGCTTGAACACTAAAAACAGTCAAGACAGGTACTCCTTGGAGAAATTAACTTCACAACCATATTTCCAGCATGTTCCCTTTCTACGTCTTCCCATAACAATAAGGAGATTACATCCTGTAATAACATACTACTCTAACAAGTCCCATACACACCATCCCTCCCCCATACCACTCCCTTCCCCATACTTCTCCCTTCATCCCTATCCCTACCCCATCCTCTACCTATCGTCCTCCCCATGTGCTTCCCTTGCCCATTCTCTTTATGACTTAAAATGTCCCATTATGAAACAAGTTTTATTGAGATGCCATTTGGCAAACAGCAAATACCTAATCAAGGTCAACAGATACATACATGCAGTTTTACTTTAACTCAATGCTAGTTACATCACTTGCCCAGGGTTACTTTAATTTCACTTTTACCCCTAAACAGGTCAAACTCCTTGGCTGACACTCCAAGTGATTAAAACAGACTTAACTACATTCTCACCACTAATTCAGCCTCTTTCTCTTCCCCCTCACTTGTGCTTCGGAGTTTCCTCCTCTCTTCTTTCCGATTACACTTTTCCTGTGGAAAGAAACAGCCGTTATCAAAACAAATATCTCTTCCTCTAAAAGATGCTCCATCATACAAACTGAAGAAGAACAATCTCTTTTCTATGGAAGGGAAACAATCTGGTAAAATTTCATGCCTCACATGACCAAATTTACATATTTTGTGTGTGTGTGTTTTCTCTTTCTTTATTTTCTCCTTTTGTACAAAAGTATGATTGTGGAGTTAAAACATTAAACTGAGAATAACTTTGGTAATAACAACAGGTTTCCCTCTTTGAATAATGCCACTGATTTCACTCCACTCCTCAGTTACAATTTCAACATTTTTAATGCATAATATCACCCTTCCAGGACAATTTTATGAATGTTTACCCATGATTGGGTGTTTCTACACACATGCCAACTGTTATAATTTTTCAGATGCGCAATTGCAATGTCCACTAAAGGCAAATGTTTCTGGGTAAGTTTTGTAATTACAAATAATCTAAAAGAGTGTAATAACTATATTATGCTATTGCTGAGTGTCAGGCTCATAATGCGACTCTAATTTCACATTACAGAAACCGGTGCTGTGGCCGAGTGGATAAAGGCTGTGGCATTTGAAGTGATGAAGCTTGGCAACCGGGAAGTTTGGGCTTCGATCTCCAGCCAGATCAAAGTAAGGTGGGTTTTTCATCCAAGAGCAATCTACGGTTTTCCAACCTGAAACAAATTTGATCTAAATTGACTTGGTTTGCCACCCGACTTGAAGTTGTAATTCATAACCACATAGGCTTCTCCCACATTTGTGGTCGCTTAGCATCATAAAGCAACTGCCCTTCAAGGACTGAATTAATATATCTAAGAGGTTTTTTTTTTTGGGGGGGGAGATGGGACGGACTCCTCTCCCAACATTTTAGGGGGTATTTTGGTTCAAAATAAAGATTCAACTTTTTTCCAAGAGGCTTTCCCACTAGGTAAGGGAAGTTCCGCACATTGTTTATAGTTTGCGAGATTGTTCAGAAAAGTGCAGGAGTCACCCTATGTAACTGCCTACTGAGAGCACTGGCATATTTCTGTAACTTGGATGAGACTTGTAGTTTAAATACAAAGTTACAAGAAAAAGGACACAAGTGTGGTAAATCTGGCTATGAGTTGAAAGGAGAAACTGTCTCATCCCAGACAGGTCCAATTCTCCCAACTTAGTTCTAGCCCCGCTCATAACTGTCTTTAGCTTCTCCTTTGTGCAGACACAAACACAATTTATTGCATAAGGCCATATTATGGAGAGTATACATAGCCCTTATGTGTAATCAAAACATTCTCTGTGCATGCTGTGTAATATGAGCTGCTCTGCATCTTTTGAATTTTGTAACTCTGTTGTCAATTAAAGAGTAGTCACCAACTGAGACTTTTGCTAACCCCCAACTGAAAGTCATACTTGGGATGATGCAAAACCCTCTTTAAGTTCAACAGAACTTTTCACATAATTCCTTCTACCATTGGTAAAAAGCCATCCTTATGTTTGCCCAGGTGCCCTAAAAGTATAGAATTACAAATCCAATCCCACAAGTAATGGCAAATTTAACGTCTAAGAATTGAATGAGTGACACATGCTTGCACTTAATTCCTACCTCTGGTCAAAACTCCTACAATACACTTTCACTTCTACTCTCAACTTATGAGGAGGAAATGTTTTTTAAGCAGTTTTCTTTGTCCAAACAAAATTTGAAAACTAGAATGAAAAAATGCATCAAATGAGGCTTTAATTAATTTATTTCACTCAAAGTAGAACAACAGTAGCTCCCACTATGTACTGTGTGACGGTCCAATGTGATGCAAATATTGCATTTAAAATGCACCAATTGATGTGGTATACAAAGAAATCACCATTACTCATTATTAAACCATTTAGTCTCACCAATAAACTCCAGCAACAGCTTTATCTACTCAAAATATTGTGCATTACATGAGTAACAGATGTTGCATCATTTGAATTGTTGAAAGTTTGGGTGAACAAATTACTTCTGTGCTACAAATAACAGAATTACTTCCTGTGAGTCTCATTTCTTGAAAAGAAAGCTACCATACTGCCTTATTTTGAACTGTCTACCACTCTGTATTTATAAACATTGGTTTAAAACATGTGAAAATTTTCTGTTAAACAAACGCAATATTTCCCTTTGAGTATGAAAAGTATGGGAAATATTCATACCTAAAGGTATCATGCTTACAAGGTTTTCAAAATTTGATCTCTGGTGACCTCAAGGAACATTTCACCAACAAAATAAAATCTAAACACTATTCTTGTATTCCAATACAACAAATAGGCCTAAATGTGGTACAAAGAGGATACAACTTTTTCATGAGAAAAAAATGTGAACAAGATCTTCCATTTACAAAAATGCTGAAATTCTGAAATCTGTAAGAGTGAGTTTGAGTACTAATCATAGGTAAAAACCCATTGGAGATATAGACATTAATGACATGTGATGCCTGCAGGGAGTTTTGCTGTACCAACAAACCAATTCTGTGATTTCCCTTCACACATACACATGCTTGAAGTAACTGCTTTCATTCCTTTCTTCATTAAAATGTTACTGTAACCAAATCTTTTCACTCCAATTTATGGCTTTTACTTTAAAGGTTACATTTTCTTCACAACAGATTACTTTAACACACGAATCATGTAAAAAAAACCACAATTTTAAAATTGGCTTTGCCTGAGTACAAAATGCTAGCCTCTGTTACTAGTTCAGCAAAAGTGCAAACCTTCCCAGCATGCAATCCTGTGATGTCAAACTATCTTATTCTCATTACAAAAGTACAAGTGAATAGGTCAAAGTGTACTCTGTCTTTCTGTATGTCTGTATGTTTGTACGCATGTATATGCACCTACTGATTAAATCTGTCACTATTAAAATACTGTAACATACTTGTAACATGACCATAATGTAAAATAAGATAATTACACACCAGTTGTTAACCATACAATGTACACAAGACAATGTTACAACTAAATATAAAACAGTAAACACTTAAGATCTAAGATTCAAAAGAAACATCAGGCATACCTGACAGGTATCTAGCTGATGTCGGCCGACTACTTCCCAATTCTGCCAGGGCCAAAGGTAGCGATCCCAGGGGCTTGGAGATTTTCCCCAGTCTTGATAAAGCCTCAGATCTGTAAAAACAACCAATGAATCAATAAATAAAACAGAAGTTCACTGAAAGCATATATTAGCTTCCTTAGCTTTAAAGATAAAGTTGCAACAGGATATTGACCTGACTTAACTTGAAACAATTCTCACATCTGATGTTAACCTTATTGCAGTGTTTTTTTCTTTTTTGGATATACCACAGCGCTCTCTATGGCAGGAGGGCACCATCTCAGTACAAACTGCAGGCATGTAGTGGAACTGCATACGTATCAACATCTGAGGTGAAAGGGTGGCCAAATAAACTGGTCTCACAACAGTATCTTGAAAATGGCAGCTCCCTTAATAGTGAAACACAGCAATGGTCATGTCTCAAAATAGTGAAGAGACCATATTTAGTACAGTTAGAATTTTACTCCTTTTTAAATCTTTCTCTCCAGTGTGGTACAGAAATCTGAATATTTTTATTTCATTCAACAAAGTTCACCTATACTTGTGAGATCCATTTATATTTGGGTCATGGGGAATTCTCCCTTGTAGCAGACAATGCTGCCCCTGGTTTAAAAAATATCAAGGAGGGGAAAAAATGATAAATGCTAGTTACCAAATGTACCTCTTCCACCCCCCCCCCCCTTAGGACTACATAACTGTAACATAAAACAAAAATTTTAGGTGTGGGGGAGATGACATTTTACAAAAGCATTTGAAAAGAGCCCCTTGAAAAAAAATTAAATGTACTTTGATTTTAATTTTAAATAAAGATTTGTTTATTTTGCACTTGTTTCTTGTCAAAAAAGACTTCACAATCAATCTATCAAACTTCTCATTAATTTACAGTAACAGCTTAACCACCCACAAATGAATGACAATTTCAAACTAAATAAACGTCTACAGCACTCACTCATTTTCAATGTGAACTTGCAACGATTTGCAAAAAGATTTAAATTAAAATTTAAATCAAGTCAAATCTTGTTTTAATCAATATAAACTGTTTTGTTTTGCACCAGTCTCAAAAATCACTTGACCCAAGTGTAAAGAAAAAACTGATTTATTTAAAAACCTTTGCGTCACTTGTTATTATTTCACCAAAAATTTTGGTTATTTTACAAAAGTTTACTCAACAAAATGGAATATCAGTAACACTTGTGTCCAATCCTTCATCAGCCACCCCACTTTCAGTGTCGTTTTTTTATCATTTCACAAGAAATTCTGGTCATTTTACACAAATTTACTTCCGCAAGATGAAATATTTTAATTAGTGGATACACGTATCTATCAATGGCCCTGACAGTTTACTATAACAAACAAAACCCACATTCTGCAAAATGTCATCAAAAACCTTACTGTCAGTCCTTACACCTTAAACTGTAGAGTTGCGACTCCCAAGGGGGCTTCCTTGTACTACTGAGACTGTTCCCAACTCCCTAAAGCCTTTTGCTTCTTCTCCTAAAGCAAGTATCAATATTATGGCAGAAGGCATAGATTCTCGTTACAAACCAGACAAAGGAACGAATGTATACCAACAACAGAATAAATGCAATCTCAATGAGTCGACTACAAGCTTGCAATGGAATTACTCTCTTTCTCCGTCTTACTCTCTGTGGAGTCGGAGCCGATGCTTCCTGCTTCATTACTCGCCTGACTGACTTTAATAACTCAACAGGCCGATTCCCTTCGCATCGCCCAGCCAGCGCAGAGCTGTCTGTGTACTCGGTCGCAGTGTGTGCGACTAATTTACAGCACTACAACTCTGCAGACCTTTTTGATGGATTGCATAAAATTTGGCCATGTCAAATCAAGAAATTGCGAGATTGAAGCACTGAGGAATTGACAGACAGATGTATGATACCTGATAAAACAAGTCGAGTTTATTACTCATTTTTGGAGAGGGAATGTGAATATCATAGGTCGATAAATTGACTCCTCGGGCTAAGCCACGCAGATTCTGAGATGAAACTACAAAACTGCCACCTTATGTCTACAACAGGAAATGTCTAATTTTCTAGATTTTCCTCAGGACCAGAAATTTTAAGATTTGCTGTTAAGACTAAAAGATGGCTATTCTAACTATGCTAATATCAAGTGCCCTACTTTCATGCTTATAAATTGTTCTTGGAAATGCCTTCAATAAATGAACTTTTTCATCAATCTCTTTATTTGGGAAATACTATCGCAAACATAATTTTCTTTCTTATATGTGAAGATCCAACCAATATATGACCTCCAACACATTTCATTCAAAGTACTTCATATTGAAACTTGTATGTATTTTCAGTCTATAAGTCATGAAAGTACCAAAAAGTCATCACAATAGCATTCACCTTACACATTCAGTAAACATCAACTCATCAAAACTATGTACTGTGGCTTGAGTTAATAAAGTCAACATACATCACAAGTACTAAATAGAACTCAGCATAGTATATCAGGTCATCAAAACTGCATCCACAGAACCTTAAGTACAATGTATCAGGTCATCAAAACTATATCCATAGAACCTTGAGTACAATGTATCAGTTCATCAAA
>WURT03014616.1:0-22869 GCA_009936505.3 Holothuria glaberrima | reverse complement strand
GAACCTTAAGTACAATGTATCAGGTCATCAAAACTATATCCATAGAACCTTGAGTACAATGTATCAGTTCATCAAAACTATATCCATAGAACCTTGAGTACAGTATATCAGGTGATCAAAAGTATTTCAACAGAATCTTAAGTAGAATATACCAGGTCATCAAAACTTCATCCACAGAATCCTCACTATATTATATCAGGTCATGAAAACTTCATCCACATAACCTTCAGAACAGTATATCAGGTCATCAAAATTATGTTCATATCACCATCAATATAATATCTCAGTTCATCAAAATCTACATCCATTAAATTTTCAGTACAGTATATCAGGTCATCAAAACTACATCCATAGAACCTTCAGAATTTTTATATCAGGTCATCAAAACTATGTCCATACCACCATCAATACAATATCTCAGGTCATCAAAAACTACATCCATTAAACTTTCAGTACAGAATATCAGGTCTTCAAAATTACTTCCACAGGATCTTCAGCAGAATATATCAGGTCATCAAAACTACATCCATGGCACCTTTGGTGCAGTATATCAGCTTATCAAAAACTACATCCATTGAATCTTCAGTGCAATATACCAGGTCATCAAAACTACATCCATGGGACCTTCAACACAGCATACCAGCTTATCAAAAACTACATCCATGAAACTTTTAGAAAAAGCCATTGATGCCTCCTGTAGAGAGTCATCAAAACTACATACCATACTGGAAGCCGTGTGATTTGGTGCATTCCAGAAGACACAGATCACATATTTCTGATCTTAATTTCTCCCCAGCTGCCATTAACAGGCTAATATCACAATTATTCATGTCGAAAATGTGCGTAACATTTATTTTTTCTATAGACCTATCCCCTCCTCCCATCCATGGAGGACAGAACTAAGGCTCTTTCAGACTAGGCATGACAGGACATGATAGGATACAATACCACAAAAGAAGTTGACAAAATATTATTTAGACCAAGGGTTCTCAAGTATTTGGGACCTGGGCCACTTTTACCAGACTTTTTACTTTGGGACAAAGAATTTCAACCTTAACCTACTTTTTGCTGAGCAATATTGTATGTAACTTATCATAAAATAGAATCCCCAAAACTCCAATGGTTTGGGAGTCTATGAGTTCTGATCCTTAGCTCCTATCCCTATACCATTATTGCCTGCAACAACTATCTGGCAAAAATAATAACACCATGGTGTCCCCTATCGATAGATGGGGCCCTATCACCTAACTGCATGTTTGCCACTGTTAGATCACATGACTAATTGGGCATTGTAATACCGCTAAGAGAAGAAGAGAAAGTTGCATGTAAAATGAAAGGCCTGGTGAGGGTTAAATCCTATCATATCATATAAAGTGTGAAAGGGGCTTAAAGCTCAAAATATTACTCACTGCTCAAACACCAATAACTTTCACGTTTATTCTGTTCATCAAAACCAACTGGATGGAATCTCTGCAAAAGTAGAATAAAGGAAATGTTATAGCAAACAATATCAACCCAGCAAACCTGGTTCAACAGGACTACTGACATACTGCCTCGCATAATAAAACCCACCAGATTACGACTGCCTGGCATGCAGGGCCCAGCACACATGAATTAGTTAAATGGGGTTTAACAACACACCAACAAGAATTTGTTATATAGTGTCAGCAAGAATAAAGGGATAGAAATCAACTTAAAAACATAAAGATGGGGTAAAATTCAACTAAAATGTCTTGGCAAATGCAAATGCGGGAGTCTTGTCAAAAATTCCTGCACACGTGAAGTAAGGGTATTTATAGGATGTGCGCATGACATAACCAGAGATGCTACAGTGTACTGTGACACAATGGATGCTTGACGGGCAATATGTCTAACAACCAAAGGGACACTCGACCATATGAGTTCGGTGAAACACCTCCATTGGCCTATAATAAAACATAACCCAATGAAATGTCTGCATCAGTAGGAAGCAAGTCATCCAATATTTCAATACTTCTAAAACCATAAAATAAGTTTTAAATTTTGAAATTCTGCAATTCGCTCTCTGCCACTACTAGTTTTAACAAGTGAGCCATTTCTGTCCACTACACTTTTGTAGAGGGCAAATTTGAAGGCTATGCTCACAAATTTGATGATTTACAAACATACCTTGTGTGGTGAAAATAAATTTACAATTTTCAATGAGGAAGTTATTGACACATTGGGATGACTTACTTTCTTTTTGACTGTTAAGTGGGCTTGAAGAAGGGAAAGCAGATAACACTGTTTCCCAAGCTAACAAATCTATGTGATCTCATTTCCAGCAGATAATTGTAGTCATTGAGGTACTGTAGCTCTCATCCAATTTGGGGAAATTTCATTCAATTTCACATCATTTGTTTCTAAAATTTTACACTTTTATTAAGTTTGATGTCAAACTTTTTTAAGTTCATTAATGTCAACTCTGTTGCATCAGTACATCTCTACCCATTTCCACAGCCTGATATATTAAATAAATTATATGTACCAGTAACTAGGAAGGTCCAAAGTTAGTTTTAGCCAGTAGCCTGAAGACTGTAGGCCACTAGGTTTCTTATAAAGCAAGTAAGAGTTCTTCAAAACAGACATGGTTGCCTACCTAGTAACTTTTACAACCTCAGTGACCCTCATTGCCAGTAAAAATTAACAATCTAAGTACAACCACAAAGGTCATGTTGAATCTTTTGGGTAGATAAATTGACGGATTTTTGCTTTGCCATAAGTCTTTTGAACTTGCCTCTTATGGTTGCAGTTGACTAGACAATTCAATAATTCTTTGCAGATTATTGTTTATCCTTACTTATTTTTTTCTTTCTAAGCACTTCCCCATAGCCTAACTATCCACTAAATTCTTTCCAAAATTGTTCAATGTACTTGATAGAGAGCTTATTTGACTGTTAATTCTGAACCTATCGTGACTAAATTTACTGATTTGTGTATAAACATGTTAAATATAGATGTGAAAGAGAAACTACTATACAAACAGCCCATACACCTCCTGGTACTAAACTTCTCAACCTACTTGGCAAACAAAACTAACAAACTGTGTCACTTAATCTTGTAACGATAAATTATATGCTACTTCATTCTTCAATCTGTTGAGACATAAGGACACAAACTGAAATTTACAGTGATTCATCCTTTAACAAATTTTAAGTACGATTCTAATTTAAACAAACTACTCAACCAATCACACACAAGGTTGAAAACAAAAACTGACAGGAAGCAACACTTGGGAGAAAGCATTTTAAGCTGAATTTTTATTATTTCTTATCCACCAATGGGACTTAAACTCATGAACCCTACTTAAAACTCAGGCCTGATTTTTTTTTTAAATTTTCAGGTTTTCCATCAAACAACCCTGATGTCAAATTTTGATTGTCTAAAAAAATTGTTTGGTTGTCCAAATTGAAAACCAAAGATGATCAATTGTATGTGATGTTGCTGCCATAGTTAAAAAACGTTTATTTGAAATTCTGTATGCCTACCAGTGATCTTTTTCTTTTTTGCGTCAATAATGAATGACAGTCCATATCATTATGTCAATACCAATTCTTCATGTTTCTTTGACATACTTTCTTGCTGATGTAGTGAACTATTCAATTACACATTAAATTTACTTGTCCATCGGACAACCTCAAAGAGAGTAAGTGGTTGTCCGATGCAATTTCTTCTCATCTCAGACAATAGGACAAGTGTTAAATTTCAGCCCTGATACCTACCAACCTCCAGTGAAAGTTTCACCTGAGTATCCTTTCATATAGACCTACTTTCAGCAGGACTTAAAAATAAGAGTACCACTTAATACAGACCTACCTCCAATTGAACTTAAAGGGAATGGCATCTACCAAACCAGAGAGTTGTTATGTATTTAAGAATAGTCCTAGAGTTCTAAATACAGTAGGTGACTGTACTTTGATTGACATTCATTGAAACAACAAAGCTCATCTCTGGTTGGTCAATGATGGCTTGTACAGTCAGTTGTGTTCCCAATTCCCCTTTAATACAGACAGATCTACCACCAGCAGTCTGACTTACATCCAGATACCTTTTGAATACACAACTACCTCCCACAAATCCAAACCCTGTAGATCCCTTCATATACACGAGACCAACTGCATGGTCAAGTGGTTAGAGCATCCGACTTGCAGCCAGAAGGTCAGGGGTTCCAATCCTGGCCGGGTCATACCAAAGACTTTAAAAATGGAACCTACTGCCATTGTGCTTGGTGCTCAGCAAAAACAATGGAATAGAGAAAACAAGCCAGTGAGCCACAACTGGAAAAAGGCTGTGGCCGGCCTGACTTAAACCAATTGGATAGAAACTGAGCCGTAAAACCTCATCTAACCAACTACCCCTTCGTACAGACTTCATAACTCTTGATACTTAAATCCAGACTCCTCTCAAAACAACCTGGGATGGGAATCTCTAAGTAGTAACTTACAGGTATGTAGCAGAAAACATTCTTCCTACAAAAATTATCTTGCAGAAGTTTTAAATTGATAGCACCATGTGAGGGGATCCCACACCTGTAGGTGCCTTATCAAGTCCTTCATATATAAGCCAAGTGTGAAACAATACCCAATTTATGCAATGGGTTTATTTCTAGCCAATAATATCCTATACTCAGACCGTACCTAAAGCCTACCTGGAGCAGGACACACAGTTGCTAGAACTACATCAAGACCGTTTTCCTTCAGGACATCTACTGTGTACTTATGAAGATATGTCATAAGGCACTGTAAGCTATTCTGCCAGGTGGTTCTACTGCAAACTTCAGTGTGAACAATGTACAGCTCGTACCATGTCTTATTACACATAATGCTGTGCACAACTTAAATAATTTTTAAACTAATAATCCTCTCAACTCAAACACCATGCCCCATGCTCAACAGTTAATTTTTTGTCCTCATAACAACATTTTATATATATAGATATATATATATATATATATATATCATCACCAACAGCAACCAACCAATATCACATTTGCAAGAAAACATAAAAAATATTGTTTGGACCAATGAATGGAGTTCTTTCTAAAACAAATCTTTCTGAAAAAGCCTTTCCTCCTTTAAGAAAATCTAAAAAAAAAAATCAAACCTTTTAACAAAAGAAAGAAGAAAATGAAATTTAATTTTAAACTCAATCGCAGGTTTTATTGATGCACACAGAGGATAAGTAGTGTTTGTGGGAATAATTTACCATAGCCATATATAAAGGTGCATACACACTTGTTGAGTTTTGTAGTTACACCAGATAAGTGTTGGTATCCACACAACAATATTCTGTAATTTCCATTTTCTTTAACAGCCAATATTAGTCTGATATCCACATCTGCAACATAATTGTTCTGTACAGTAGACCATAAGCTATTGTGTTCTGACACTTAAGTATTTTTTCACACAAATGATTAAAATAATGGGACTTACAATCCGATAAATGGAAATTATCAAACATATTTATGAAATACTGGCAGAGAAATATTGATAGGGTAGTATTAATATTTTAAGTCAATGTACTGATTCAGGGCGAAAATAAGGAATTTCTGCTCATACCAATATTAAATATACTGATAACTGGTCCCCATACGACACTTGATCATTAAGATTTTACCACAAATTTTTTAAAATGTTTGCACTTATAGAGCAGTTTCACCGGCTTTTTGAGCTTAATGATATACATGAATACCTGATAAATAATAATTCAGGCCTTGAAGAGTAGTTGTTTTATGACACTAAGCAACCACAAATGCAGGAGAAACCTATGGCTTTTGAATTACAACTTCATGTTGGGTGGCTAACCAACTAGACAATTTAGATCAAATGAAGTTTCTTTTAAAAGGCCAGTTCAGATGCAAAAACTGTAGATTGCACTCTTGGATGAGAAACCAACCTTACTTTAACCCGCCCGGGGATCGAACCCCAAACCTCCCAGTTGCTAAGCTTCATCACTGCATATGCCACCACCTTTATCCACTCTGCCACAGCACTGGCACATTGTGATACAATGATAAGTAATTGCCATTCTCATTAATGTTGTAATTATTACTCAGACGTGGAGAACAACCTTGCATCATTGGTTCAATTATGCGGAGGTCTGTCTACTGAAAGTTGCATTACGGGATGCATGATGACTTCACGCTGAACATAAAAGTATGTACAGTTATGTATGGCATATCTTTACCCATTTTATGTCTTCCCAAAAACATTCTTTGATCTTTCCGATTTCACTGACTCTGCTTCCTTTTCTACATTTTTGCACTTTTTTCCAATTTTCCCTTGGGTCTGAGATTAAATTAACGGACGTAAGATTGTTCTCCACAACCGAGTGATAATTACAACATTAATGAGAACAGCAATTACTCCTCATTGTACCACAATGAAATAGTAAGGCTGGAGGCTATCAGGCTGGGTGAGGATAAACCATTTTGTTAAATTACCATAAAAAATGACAAAAATTGGAAATTCAGAGGCAAGAAGTGTACCAAAGGCCTTTAATGAGTCATAGATTGTGTGTGCACTGTAGGATATTTATCTGCCATCAAATTATGAATGCTGGATTGGTCAGAGAGGGGGTGGGGGTGAAGGATGAGTGGTGGTGAAGGTGGAGAGTATTAGTAAATCAGGGAGGGGGTGGTTATTATCAGTCCTGGCCCACTTATCAGTAATGGTATCATTCAATATTCACCAAACTTGTCTGGTCTGTAAATCCATGAGCCATGCTTACCTCAGCTATAACTACTATTGGACAATCCATCTACCACAAAACAACTACTGGCAATCAATGAATACCCATTTGACAATGCTGGAGTTGTCCACTTGCTAAGTACAGAAGAATTTTCCTACATTAATTTTTATCAAAGTGAGATGTCATCAATCCTACATGCTTCTAGTTCACTTTCATTTATACAGAAGAAAATGTAATAAATGTTATCCTCCATTATCTCACGAACGATACGTCTGACCTGAATGAAAATTTTAAAAGCATGCACAGGGATTCTGCCAGAAGGGGGAGATTTGTTACTGTTAAACCCCAAGTTCAAATTGATGCTGTCCTTGGCCAAAGTTACAGATGGGTTCAAAGAGACCAAAGCTTGCTTCAAGTCCCTATAAGGTGCAATTTGAAGGGTTTTGAGGGCCATTTAACTATGTAAGTTCAAACATTGCTGCAAAAGTGTCCTCTTCTTAAGGAAGAAACCAAGATATTGACAATTTTTTTTAATTTTTATGGAAATGAAAAGGGGCAATTTTACCCTCCTTCTCAAAAGGTGGGACAAAACCCCTTCCCTCTTCTCCCTCCCCTTGACGGAAACCCTGATGCATCTGATTTAGGTCTGCCTACACACATTAAAGCTTTTCCTTAAGCCCTTGCATTAACATACTGTATTAATTCATGTACTACAGTTTAGTACCTGACATGCCCAATGATCAGGTGGCCAGTGACACAAGAAAGCTTTATGTCCCTCCCTATTAACACCTTCTGGCTAAACTGGACTCACCATATCCCCCTAGGACTTGCTTGCTATACAAAATGAGCCTTCCTTTCGTTCGTTTCTATGGACAGCGTGATAAAATGCCTTGATTATCTTCCAGAGGACTGACTGTGAAAACAAGGAAAAACAAAAAGGTATTAGGTTTAGAAAATATATGGAAAGCAAACAATTGATCAAGTACGTCCTTTGCCCACCATTGTTGACAGAATTCCCAAATCATTTCTCTCAAGTATTGACAGTGTCACACTGGACTTTATAAATAAAGCATTGAACATATTGACAAATGCTACACCCCTCATCAGTGAGGGACTTAAATTTCAGTTCGAGTGAGATCCCTGGCATAACTTTTAAATGACTTATTTGACGGTTGACAGTCTTGAGAAATGTTGCAAAATTGCATCAAAATATTTCATAAACAGTCTAATGGTTTCTAAAATAGTTAAAAAGATTTAAAGGTAAATGTTTTCCATGTCTTCCCATCAAGTTAAAGACAGACACTTGTCATACCAAAGCATATTTTTAGTGTGAGGGCATCAAAATTCTCAGCTGGTGACTGCTCTTTGATTGACAACAAAGTTTGAATATTCAAAACATACAGAGTAGCTCCCATTTCATAAAATGCAGAGTGTTTCAGATTACACATTTTAGCCTTGTATGCTCACAGGGACATGGCCTTAAGCAATAAAATAGGTTTGTGTCTGCATAAGGAAGAGCTTCACACAGCTATGGGAGGAGCTACAAGTTGCTTAGTTGGGAGAATTGGAACTGTCTGGGATAACGAACATTGCCCTTAGAATTTATCAAAGCGAGCAACAAACATACAGAAGCTACTTGGTTAATTTCAACCAGCAACACACTCACTGTAAGTACAGAGTATGCAACCTGCACAATCACATAATATGAAGGGATACTTGGTAACTTAAGTATCAACCTCAGCAGTTTACTTTGTATCCAAGCATGCTGAATTAGTTATGCATATTTGGGAGATGATGAAATTACTTAAAGAGACAAGGGCACCTAGGAGGGGCAAAGAAAGTGAACTGTAATTAATTTTTAAAGGAAACCTTGAAATCTACAGCTGGGCTCCTTGAAACTGCAGTGACTCTAACAGACCCTTTCAGGGCCATATTATAAAAGATTAATGACAGTTTGTTGTTATACAGTGTAACCAATTACAAAACTCCATCCAGGGTCCAACAAAGAAACAGATAATAAAACAACACACCCCGAAATATTGCTTTACAAATATCCATGAATTCAATCTTTTTTAAAAATTCCATGACCTTTCAAGGATTTGAAAGTGAAACAATTAAATGACTTTTTCATGCCATAGGAACATCGGAAAAAACTACAGTAAGGACCTTAGACCTAAAGGCCACAGGGACCCTGGAAAATACTCAGGACCATGGAACTTCAGGCCACAGGACCCTGGAAACAACCCAGGGTCATGATAAAGATACATGTTTAGACTTCCATTAACCTTGATGAATGAGTTCTTTGAGAGTCATTTTATAATAAGGTGAGTATCACACTATCCCTTCCCCACCTCCTAGTTATTACCAGCCCCCCCCTTCACAGACCTAACAACATCTGGATAATTTCTGCACCTGGTATCAATTTGGCACCAGCTCATATTTTCAAAATGCTATGACCTTTCTTGTACTTTATCACAATTGTCCAATATATCAGTTCTAATTTCAAGAAATACATATTTTCTAAATTTCATGATTTTGATGCACTTGTGGCAGCCCAGAGAATTGTGCTCTCTGTAACAAATGTATGTTAACAACTAACAGTATGCTGTGTAAGGTCTAACACATATTTACACAATTCCAGTACATCAATGGCATTTTCATATTTTAAAACATCCAAACTGGAAACATCATTGCATGTACTGTACACAACACATCCCTTACGGCAATGCTCAAGATGCGATCCCCTTCCCATAGCGATGACATTTAGACTGTCACACAAACACCAGGTAACTCCAAAATTACTTATAATCTTTGAATTTGTGGCATTTCAAGCTTTGATGCATTTTCATATTTCCGTGAATAATTTCAGTCCACAGAATCTTACCTCGCTGGGTTTAGTCAGGAAGGCAAGAACTACAGTATATGTGACATCCAATACTAGCTAAACAAGAGTAATGTAACAGTATTAGATGACTTTTTTTTTTGCAAGTCAGTATGTCACCTTCAGTGTGTCTGCATATTTCTACTGGAGCTAAAACTTGACTAAACATTCTGTTGCCCAATGCCACACTGGATCAAACTGAGACATTAAAGGTTCCTTCCCCAGGCAGATAACAGTTATGGGGACTTTTCGTTTAAGAGTAATCTACACTTTTCCCATATGTTTGAACTGATCTTTCAAAAGTAACCAAACTTGATCTACTGTAGACCGTTCAGCTGGTTAGCCACCCAACAAGGACAGTGTAATACAACTGTCCTTCAAGACCTAACTTTTCATTACATGACTTATAGAATGACTAACTGCAGTAAAGAACCGAAGCCGATCTCATGAAGATATACCCTCCCTTCCCCCACCCAATCTCCAATTCTCCCAGACTCAACTTTCATTAAGAACATATGCCAATAAGCCACAAACAGCAGTTTTACAACAGACTGCAAACAGGAATCAGTATACATTTTCACTCACTATATCCCATTACAAACTTTTAATATTTAACTATTACTCTCTCCACCAGAATGTTGTATGTAATCACCTTTGTGTAATCTACCTCTAGCAGGCTTGAAAGTGAAACTATATTATCTGATGGTCAATCTTTAATCTAACCTATTTTTTTTTTTTTTTTCTACAAACTTGACTTTTTAGAATTAGATCTGTTTTCCTGTAGTTATTTCTAAACCACACTGAGCACAAAATCACGAGGACTTGAAAGTAATAGAAAAGCTTTGTGATTAAGAAACAGAAAAGTGAGTGGAAACAAAACAACAATTAGGCAATTGATCATATTCTTTGTAATGGGTATGCTGTAAGATATCATGTCAAAAGAGCCAAGCTGCAGCTCCCTCAGCCATGCTGCAGCAGCTGCAGCCATGCTTTGTTATGTATACACATTACAATAGCAGTAAGTACTAAGTTAATCATGCTATTGTAATGTGCACAGCAACAAAGCATGGCTGCAGCCCCTGCAGCTTGGCTGAGGCAGCTGTAGTCTGAGGTTTTGACATGGTACCTAACTAAGCAACAATTAGGTAAGTTACGATCTAGTGGGTAATAATTACAACTTGCTCTGAGTAAACATGTATACATGTTGTCAAGAAAATAAAATCTCTGAAGCTGTTTATCTCATTGAGTGCTATGGTCTTCCTCTATTGCTACATCAAAACTATTCAAATGAGATGTAGCAAGGGGTAGCCTGGAGTAGCAATGGAAGAGTATAGGTCTGCAAACACAATATATTGATTTCACAAAGATGGGATTTTACAGCCAGAATTTGAGATCCATTGTTCAAGACAGCTGCACTTCTCTGCACACACATTTTATGGCAAAAGTACCCCTCACTCCAAGATAAATGGTCGATCATTAACAGACCCCAAATATCTCAATCGGTCAAGAACTTCAAATCCAACTTTGTCACACTTGCAAAAATACCTCATTACACAAATCCTAACATTCATGCTGGCTTCAGTATGAAGATTTTCCCTTATGGTGCCTTTTTACTTGGCAGTTTCTGGACCCTTTGCAGTATCCTAACATTTACAATAGGGCACAACATGTACACACAGAACCTTCACTAGGAGCAACCCGGTTCTGTTGGAGCAAACGACCTTTAGTGTGTGCATTCTGCATGCGGCTGTGATCAGGCTAATGTGCCTGACATAACACAATTGCACAAACCAGTATCCTTAGTAGCTTGTGTCAATCAACTATGTAGTTTGGTGAACATGCCGCCTGCCGAAACTGTGTGTGTATATGCTTGCTGGTGATTGCTATTATGAAAACTTTACTTGTGCAATAATTTTGCATTATTTAGCCATAATTTGTACCACTCATCTGGCACTATTTTTAGTATCAGACAAACTCCATTTTGCCCTTTTTCTGTTGCAGGTAGAACAGTTTCTGGCACTTTTACGCCAAAGCCCCGTTCTAATTTTGAGCCCTGTCAGCCATTTTGAGATGTCCTAACTGAGGAGGCCACCCTCACCCAGAGGGCAGTCTCCACCACTGTACTTTTGACTTGCCACGGTCTAACTGCACTTAAGTGTACATGTATATTGAAAGTAATAAGCAGTGATGTAGATATGAGATTTCCTGTACAAAAAGCTATGCTTCCCCAAAACCCGCTAGCCTCCTGTGTGTCCTGCATCATTTTCACACATATTTCACCCGAGGTCTGTGTTTATCGCAAGCCCTGGCATGACAGCATAATAGCATAACAGCGTTGAACATTTACAGAGCTGTTAAGCAGCCACAATGACAAGATGGTGTGGGGCAAATTTTAAAGAGGCAAGCATTAACCAAGTGTAAGGCAAGGGTTTGGGAGGTTAAAGGGAGTATAAACAGGAAAAGTCAGTTTGTGCCCAATTGATGGAGCAATCTGCTAATGCAGGAGAAGATAGCCAAGTGCTGACAAAGTTGAGAGAAGAAATGAGCAAGACAACTTTAACTTTTGTTTCTATTACTTAAAGTCCAAAAATAAAGAAATCAATTTATTTACATAACAACATATTTCTTCAAATACCAACCTGAATTAACTAAATGTATGGAATGTAAACAGAGTTTTAATTTTACCTGTGTAATGTTGAGGTTAAAGCTTTTCTAGAAAGATGTGAGACAGAGGGACACACTTGTACACAGAAGGCTATGGCTTTATAGGATGTGAAGGGCGCCCTCTATCCAGAGACAGTTCTGTTGGATGAAAAAGAGAAACAAGAATAATATTAACATGTAAGCAGAAAAAAAATTTTCACAAAATTGAGTGCAAAATTTAACATCATCATTAATGTTGATCTATTAAAAGCTGCAAGCATAATTACAAAATCATAACTGTTATTAGTGCACATCAGACTAATAGTACATATATGAGTACTATGCATTGATACACTGGCACACTTGTGCTTGTGACTTTTATCTTTGGAAATAAGTTAAATCTTGAGTATGCAAAATTCCATACTCAAACTCATGAAAAAAGTGCCTACCTCAAAAGTTTGCAAAGCATGGTGGTGTGGTCAATCTCAAAAAAAAAAAAAATGATAACATGTCTGGTTAAAATACAAAATAGTCACCATACTCCTACTATAACATATGAAGACCACTGATACTGCTAGGAGGGGGGCAAGACTCCTTGAATACCCGTTTGATTTTGCCCCCCCCAAACAAAATTTCTTAGAGCCACAATTGCAAGCAAGTCTTTGTACTCAAGTACACATTCTCTCACTGTGCATAACATTCTATGAATACTGGCGAATCTCTACCAAGTGAATACAAATAATCCTTGTTCAGTACAGTAGCTGTACAGAGTGCAAATACTTCCTTCTGCCTATTTAACTCTACCCAGTCACGTCTGTAGAAACAACTCATCCACGCCACACCACCCCTTACAGTATCATCTGGGTATGCAACAACACCCAACACCCGCTCCAGTTCCAGCAAATTGTCATGGTTTGACACCTCACACAAAGACATATAATAGTCAGGAATTTACACCATTCTGATCGCTGATTAGCTCACATTGGCTTCGTTTTGATTAAACTGTTCTTCTTCTGTTGTGTTGAGTTCAACCAGTACAATATTCTTGTATTGGTTTTAATTCTGCCGAACAATAAGAGACAACAGCTAGTGACTAGCTGTTGATTTGAAAAACCTTTGCAGCATAGCAAACTGACCTTGGGGCTTTATGACACAAACTTAGCAGAGAAATATCACCTTGTTGAACTAAAGCTGTTAATGATCTATGGAATGAGTTAATACAGCTTTTCTGAAGCAATGGTGAGTTGCACATGTACAGTGTTAAGCCCAGTATAAAGTTGAATGGAGAAGGCAGTCCCCCCAAGTTTATTTTCAAAAATTTTGCTAAATCTTACAGACCTCTTATTTCTCTCACAAGTATTTTCATAATGTTTCATAATGTTCCTGTGTAAAATCATTGAATATTGAGGGTAAACACTTATTCTGCATAAATAAATTAATTCAATAAGTAACAAAAATATTGCCACATGATTGATAGGAGCCATTCCTGAACTAGTGTACCAGAGTACACTACTTCAAATTGGGGGAGGGGGGGGAGTGCATTTTACCTTTAGGTTTTGGACACAGAGTATTCAATAAGAAATCCATTATGGTCAATGTAGAATGCATTGCTGTGATAGAAATACACACTTTTAATGCTGTCAACATAAACACTGAATGCAAGAATTTTTGTGATTCCTTTCAATCAAGTTTTTTTTTTTTTTGTTTTTTCTTTTGTTCCAACTTGCAATTTATCTACATTAACATTTAATGATACCATCTAACGGTATAAATGGAATCACAACCCCCTGGTTTGGGAGTCTACCAGCTCCGATACTTAGTTCCTATTTACATATTGGCCTACACCATTATTGCCTGCAATCACCATCTGGTAAAAACTAATAGCAGCATCTGAGCCCTAACACCTAAATCTTCCATTTTTGATGAAATAGACTAGCATTTATGTGATTTAACCTCTGGGTTTGTCAGTAATATGCAATACTGAAACACCACACTGTTCATCAGACAAACCATCAATCTTTTTAAGATTTTGGCACTTTGAACCAGCACTGAATGTTCACAGCCTACAGTATTATGCATGCTACTCCACTGCCCTGGCTTCTGGCTTCTTTTCTTTCTTCCTACGTTTATCCTGCCTTACTTCCAACCATCCTTGTCAGCCTAGTACCTCAAACTCATACTTGAGTCAAGTACATTTTTCTAAACTCATATTTATACTCATGGCTTTGTACTCATCTCATTCTTTTACAAAATACATTTATGTAGTATATAGAAATCAAATGCAGCAAATTCATTTTGTCAAAGGTTTACAAACAGACCAACAGCCACACTGCAGACACTTGAAAATTACTCCTCCAGCCTTAATTTCTAGACATCAGGGCTCGAAATAACCGACCGCACCGATAGCCATGGCTATTGGGCCCTTACTGATGGCTGTGGTGCCCCTCAGTTCATATCCTATAAAATAACACACTGTAGACCTATAGCCAAATTGCTCATTTTGGCCGTGCCCTTTTACAAGCTTATTTAGAGCACTGAAACTTCGGTCGTATTCGTACTCTTGTACATTTTTCTTTACTCACGAGTATTAGTACCTATGAATTTGTATTCGTACTCAGAGAATTCCAAAATTAGGTACTCATACTCATGGCTTTGTACTCATACTCATACATGTGGTCTTGTACTCGTACTCGTACTCATATTTGTACTTGGGAGTTTTGGTACCCATATGACAAGTTTGCCCACAACAGATATATTTGGTTTTGCTTCTACATTTTGATATTAAACATCCAGCAAACTTTCAGTAGTTGCATCAAAACCGCAAATAACTTTCCATAATTAACATTTAACCTACCTCCAAAACACTCTTTTTTTTTCCCCCTTTTGAAACTACAATTTGCACAGTGCAAAGGAGCTTTATAGTGTAATCGCTTCCTTAAAGTCAAACACTTCACCTGCAGAATTTTATTTCCCTTTGGTTCACGATTTTCACTGTACTGTAAATTTAAGAGACCAGCAACATTTGCAAAGGAATAAATAACAGGATGCTATAACTGATACTGTGCATGTATTTTTCCCTGCAATAAGCAATGGAGTAAGAGAAAACAAGCCAGGGAGCCACAACTGGAAAAAGGCAGTGGCCAGCTCGACTTGAACCAATTGGTTGGAAACTGGGTCATTAAACCTCTTCTAACTGCAATATGTACCGTGTTAAATCATTGTAATGCTTAATGCCATTTTATAACTATTTGCTTCCTAGAGGCAATACTGTGTACTAACCTTAATGAGAGTAGAAGCATGCAGCAGGGTCTGCCAAGAGAAGCTTACTACTTTGATAATGTTCCACCAGGCAGACTTGTAGTGAGTATGTACTCATACTCATGGGTTTGCACAATTGCCTGTACTTGTACTCATGAGAATGAAGTTGTACTTATAATTGTACTCACAGGAGATAATGAACGGCAAAGTAGATTCATACTCACAGATTTTCAAAGCTCTGCTATATGCATAGGGGCTAATGCAAAATTTTGTACTCATAATCATGAAAAACAACATTCTAATACTTGTACTCACAACACAGACACTGCCATAGTACATGTACTCATGATATTGTACTCACACTACAAGTCTGCCCTCATGTAACTATTTCCATTTCCCCTTACTGTCCGGCAGGTACGGTATATGAATCTCAGGACAGGTACAAATTTGAAACTGGTGCAAATAAGCCTTAGATTTATTGCCACAAGGCACTGTGGGCTGCATGGAAGATGTACAAACTGCACTGAGCCAGCACACATGTACATACAAAAATACATTATTTGGGAGAGATTGTAAAATAGGAAGAACCATTCCTGCACTACTATCTGTTCTAAGGGATGATTTGAATAACTGATATAAGATACTGTATGAAACTTTGCACATGTATGCAGTTAGTGAAGGGGATACTGTACTTGAAGGGAGGGCTGTTAACAAGTATGGACAATTGACATGTTAGTACTCCAGAATGGGTTATCCACAAAGCACTGTTGTAGGTATCAATGAGCCTAGGTATACATGACACGTACCTACAATTTACATGTTGTGATCCTTTATAACTGGCCACAATTTACACCATGCCATGAAGGTAATGAGAACAGAAA
Source organism: Holothuria glaberrima (assembly GCA_009936505.3). NCBI lineage: Eukaryota > Metazoa > Echinodermata > Holothuroidea > Aspidochirotida > Holothuriidae > Holothuria > Holothuria glaberrima. Next base: position 6,498 of record WURT03014616.1, on the reverse strand, counting down.
TCAGAAACATGCATGTGGTGTAAACTGTGAATCCTTAAAATAACCCAAAAATGTGGCCCAATGTGATCTTTTATCTTTAAAATAAATAGCAAGAGAATAAGGCAATGAAACATGCGGCAAAAATTCCACACAAAAATGAATAAGGACTGTGCAATGAAGCACTTGCATGTAAAAACATTTCAATTATTTGTACCCTGGACTACATACCATCTCAATTTTCAAATATTTGACGTAAAATACTCTACGTGTGATCAACTGGAGAAGAAAGCAAACAATAACTAGGAGAGATCAAAACTGCAAAAGAAAAGATCCAAACCAGCTTTATTGTCCTTTGTTCATGGCTGGCGTAACCCATTAACGTATGATCATCGTATACATCTCGCACCTTGCAAGATGATTCCAAGCACCCAACCACTAATTGAAGAGTTTTTCAGCCGTGTAGCTTAGCCTTACCTGATAATGAAATGCATTAGCTGAAGGCGGAAAACAAACAAGCCGTAGTAGCTGGCGCAATAAAGGCTTGCCACCACAGAATTGACATTTTAACGTTACAAGGCTCTCGTAAAGCAAAGAGTTAGCAATATGTAAACTACAGTTAATGCAATTTGCCTCTGAAGTTTCTTGCCATTTTTGAGAACTTTCTAATAAAGACCATTGTTTGGCTAATAAGCTGACTAGTAGCTGAGGATGAATGCTGTTTCTTAATTACATCTTGAAGATTCAAAAGCTGATACCATCAGTATGGAGGGACAGCACGTACACAGCTAGCATGTGTTTTCATCAAACACAAATGAATTAATGTCTCAAAACACCATTCTGTGTGATATTTTTGTGATGGTGCTTCTTGGGGTGGTGGGGAGGGGGCAGATAAACTTTTCGAAACATAATAAAAGAAAATTATTAAAGGTTTACTCCTGTATGCTAATATTTTTTTATTGAAAAGCACTGCTTTTTTTTTTAACTTTGAATACCTGATACTGGCAGAAAAATATTAAACAGCCACCATACATGCAATTGCATGAATTTTTTAGTACTGTATGTTCTAATTATGATACAGTATTCCAGGCAAGATATGGAACTGCCTCCTTTATTTGTTCTGTACTTGTTTATTTTTCATTCCATGTAATGGTATACCTCTACTTCCAATGTACAGTACAGTGCACTGCAATATAACCATCAGAATGTCTCAGAAATTTGGCATTTCTTCACTGCAAAAAGAAAAGTGTACCTTTACCTTTTTCTTACTGTTGGGTTGCCTGACCTGTGGACATTTATTACTCCTGAACCTCAACACAAATTCTGTGTCAAAGTTCCTGACATGGCGTGCAGGAAGAGGACTGGAAAGGCTGCCCTCTCTTGGAGGCCGGCCTCCTCCACTGTGCTATCAAGACTTGCCAGGACCATTTCAATGTCAGTAATTGTACATCAATACACTAGTAGGTCATTCATAACAAGTAAATTCACACACATCACATGCACAACAGAGTAGTGCATACTTTTTACTTCCTACAGTGTGTATACCATAATTCCTGCTCAAAATATAACATTATGTGTAGGTGGCAGTTATGACATCACTGAAACCAATACCAAGTAGGAGTCACAACTAGCTTCAGGGTCAGGATTATTCAGACCCGGGTACCCGACTCCAAACATCGCAGTTGCCCAAGCCTAGTCTGGATTGCATTATTGTACACACCATCTGGCTTGATAATATTGTACCTGTTTAGAACATTCTTTTCCCAAAATAAGTATGAGGTGGAATTAGGTCTTGGCCTTTCATACAGGAGTTTAGTGCAAGCTTGCTTAACACCATTGAGTGTAAGTCAGTAATTGTGGGCCACAATATTTACAGGTTAAATTTCAAATCCACTCACCCGGTATTCTTCAAGATAGAGGATTTTTGAGAGGAAAAGATCCACATTCCTCGAATCCATCTTCTACTGAAAAGTTCTCTACTAACACATGTACCAAATGTGCACACTGGGTAAACAAATCTTCCATTCGTACAAGTTGTCGAAACTGTTCATCCACATTCTCTCGCAGTAATCAAACTTGAAACCTTAGTTTGTTAATCTGTATAAAGCTCTTTAATGTAACTCACCTACTGCATGATAGAACAGCGCCATCTACCGCAGAAAAGACACTGGCAATGTTTTTGGATACATCCCCGATAAATCCCTTGCTGGAACGACTGCTAACTTTAATTCATCCTTGCATCATTGCCACAGAATAACAAAGCTTGCGTTATATTTGGCCCTGATAATACACCCTTTCCTTGATATTAACGCTAACAACTTTTGGCATTGCAATACATGCAAATCTTATAAAAATTACAAAGCAGTCAGGCACGACCAAACACTTAAACATCTTAAAATTAAAAGTATACAATCATTGTTAATATGAGGGTATGTGATCATCAAATGTTTCAAAAAATCTTTGAGTTCAGCAAATTAAGGGGTGCATGTAAATACTTTCACCCTGACTGACTGCTGAGATATTTTGCAACATAAATTATTCATTAAATCCCATTGCCAGTGCTACCACACTTCTCAATAAATGCATCAAAATGTTCAAGTAGATCTAATAAATATACAAACGGGATTTTTTTTTCTCTGCTATTTAATTTCCCTAATATTATATTCATTTATTTGGAAACTGTTGCAGTAAAATTTTGACAACACAAATAATTTTATTAAAGAAGTCATGACATGTCACACATTCATGTTATTTCTCAAATCTAGATTCTAATGCCTCCCAATACTGTTATAAACTTCCTAATCCCTTCACACAAAAGACTAATTTGTAAATTAAAACTTGATAAAATCCATAAAGAAACCCAAACTACCTTGTACATCTATGCCACTAAATGTGAGGCCAGATAATTATTACCAGTATAACAACTGACATTCTTACAGCAAACATGCTACTTCATCCATCCTTATTTTACATACAAATCTACAGCTCCTCTATCTCAGACCGTCTTTGACGCTTCCAAACCTCAAATCAATCGGCTAATGTCTCTAAAAGCAGATCTCTAGTACATTGCTTGGATTTTGTAAAAAGTTCTATCAAACACATGCATATCACACAAGATGCTAACACACTTTCATACAACACACAATATCACATGCATCCCACACTATACACAGACTCAACACAGAGCTGCTTCTCGCTGGCTACAAATTGACACGGAACCCAAATCAATTTCATCCTGAGCCTGCATAGTTAATGCGTGCTGTGGATTGTCCAATCGCTATGGCTATCACCTGCAGCACATGCAACACTTTAGCAAGGCAAACACTAACGCGTTTACCAAAATGGTATTTGCCCGATCACAGCCAAAATGATCGAGGAAAATAACTGGCTGTGCCATTCAATTGTATTCAAGCTCCGAAAGCAATGTAACAAGTGCGTGACCTCATCTACGACAATTTTTCTAATGAAACGCCGCGAGGATCTGACAGAGCAGCAAGACTCGCTGCAGTGGAAGAGCAAAGTTATGAAGGAAGGAGAGAAAAAGCCAAAAAGAGAATAAAACTGACAAGATTTAGAGGGGTTAGTATTAACGTGAGATCTGGTGAAATCTTCGCTTTTTTGTGGCATGTCGTGATTGTCAAAAGCAGAATGACATTTTGACTAAATGACTACTGAAGTTCTGTCCACTGACTCGGAATGCAAAATGAAGCACAAGATCATTTGTCCTCAACAAATGTTTCCGATGAGGGAGGAAATTTTTGTTGCGTTAATTGATCTCGACTGGCATAACGGATAAATGGATTGCTGGAAATGACAAAGTGTATTCATAATTAGTTTGAATAAAAGTCCCCAGGGATTTTGCGAGCAGTGCAGTAATATTTCAACGTACCAGATGATCATTTTTTTGTCATGTCACGAATGACGCAAACATAAAGAAAAGGTGGAAACATGTACACACAAGTTGCATGTTAACCTACATGATAAATATACACTGTTGTTGTACTAATGTGTGAAAGGTATAAAATGGTGTAAGGTATTATGGTATGAGAGAGTACATGACATTAAGTGTTCAACTTTTTAGTTGTGTTAGGTATGTGTAGATTGCAGGGCATTTGTCGAGGGGGGGGGAGGGAAAGGGGGAGGATTTGTCCTCCCCCTTTCTAAAAGGAGGGTAAATTCCTCCCCCCCCCCTTTTCATTTCCATAAAAATAAAAAAAAATTGTCAATATCTTGGTTTCTTACTTAAGAAGAGGACACTTTTGCAGCAATGTTTGAACTCTCATAAACAAATGGTCTTTAAAACCCTTCGAATTGCACCTTATACAGGCCTTGAAGCAAGCTTTCGTCATCCTGAACCCACTTGTAACTTTGGTCAAGGACGGCATCAATTTGGACTTGGGTTTTAGCAGTAATAAATCCCCCCCTTTTTTTGAGTTTCTGGCAGAATCCCTGGATTGGTAAATTTGTTTAGTCATACTTCTGCAATTATTTTTTCATTTTATCATATAGCTATCACTGAGAAAGAACTGCATATGCTAGGGCCAAAATTATGTCACAATCTTTCTGGATGGAAAGTAAGAAGAGGACGAGGGAGGATGTTCTCTACAATCTTGAGTATGCACTCCACCTCTGTGCTATTGGTCTGCTAGGGTCTTATTTATTCAAGGCTTTTGTAAATATCGAAAATTTCCCATTATTTCTTGATTTCATGAAAAAAGGACTTAGCTCTTCCACTTCTGGCCAAGATCTGGGATTCTGAAGCGCTGTTTGGTAACCTGCTCGAGCCTAGCCTGTAGGACTGCAGTGATATATACACGTTTTACTGTGCTTCAAATATTTACAGCACATTTATCAACTAATTATCGCTTCCCACTGAATTTCTTGCCTTTTACAAAAACAAAATTGTTTTCAGTACTACTGGCAACCCTTGAATAATTTGTGACTACAAAATCTGATAGTTTATCATAAAACATGAAAATAAAAGAAAGGACAGTTTCATTTCTGTTTTTAAGCCCTTCCTCCTAGCATGCTGTATAGGAATACTTTCTGTTCCTACTTTGCAATGTGCCTGTCTTTTCATACAGTTCCTATCACTTTATGGTTATAAAAAAGTCACACACAGTCCATATTAATCATTCACCATCTTTTTTTTTTTTTATTTTTTATTTTAAGAAGGTGTATGCACGCAGGGTCATATACTAGTGTGTGCACCGGGTACCCGACCTACGATATTACTACCTGGGTAGAAAATTACTACCCAGGTAGCCCGGGTAGTAATCTAGTAGCAGTTTCTAACCGTATATCAAGCTGTATAAAGTTTTTATCAGATCAGTCCGATCAAAGAAGACAAGAGGGGCAAATGGGTCGAGTCACGAATTGTATGTGCATACAATGCACTAAAGTCAGATGTTGCAAGGTTACGGGTGCCCGGGTACGAATTTCCTACCCGGTGCAAACACTAGTATATACATGAATTTTTGGCCGGGGGGTGTGGGGTGTGTGTGAACTATTTTGGGACCAACTACATTTCTTGGAGATCGACTCCCATTGACAAAGTTGTACGATCCGAATTTCCTAGATTATTACAATTTACAGGACGGTAGTAATAATCAAAGGGGTACGGGACTCAATTTGGAGGGGGGGGCAGAAAATTTTTTGCCCCAACCTAAAAAAGTTGCCTGGAATTTGTTAAAGTACAGGTGCATAAAACAGACTACTAAACAACTACATGCACACAACGCGGGCGAAACTTTTGCACATTTTGTGGGCATTCAATCAAAATTTGGGAACTCAATAGAAAATGCAGGTAATCCTTTCACTTTTACTTCATCTCTACCGGAATTTCAATTTGATTATTAAGGTATTAAATGTTATTCATGTCTGGTCTACTGTTACAAAGGCATACTGAACTGGATTTCAGACTGACTTTTTGGCACCCAGAGACCGACTTTTGATTTTCACGGGGGAGGGGGGTATTTACACCCCTGTACGCATGTTACACTTTCCTCATAAGGTGTGTAATTGGTAAATGGGAGTTCACTGATTTCTTCTCAGCTTATTTTATAGCACATGCCACGCTACACTATTTCAACAAGACCATTTGTGTTTTGTCCATTAACGCTTCCGACTTTTTGAGAAGTTGAAGTTATGGACACAAATCTCATGTTGCTCCTTACAGCAGAACCTGCACACTTTACATCTCCAGTATGTACTGTATAACCTGTGGTCCATGAGAACCTCTGATTTTCGAGTAAAGCACCAGCTACTGCATGAGGTGACTGTTTAAGATGAAGGTAAAGGTAATTGCCTTGACAGACTGGTAGCCGAATGGGCAGTACTACTGTAGCTCATGAAATCTAGGCCCCAAATGAGAAAACTTAAGTTCCAGAGATGCCACCAGCAATTACAAAAAAGTCTGAAAGAGGTCTTAAGGTGAGAAACTGCCGGATAGGCGATCACAGCCCACCTCAGCCCCACCATGGTTGGGGCTGAGGTGATAAAATTTTTCAAATTTTTGCCCCC
>WURT03014595.1:0-16177 GCA_009936505.3 Holothuria glaberrima | reverse complement strand
GTTTTAAACTAGTTAAGGCACCATCAGGGTAATTAAAATTTTGGTCATAAGTCAGTGAGGTCATTTAAAGTCATGTGCTGCTTGTACTAATAAACACTAAAGTCAAGGGACCCAGGTTGCAGGTTTGAGCTTCAGCACCATTGGTGCTCTAGTTGGAATTATTTCTTTCAGAATTTTTTAGTTTGTAATTTCTTGGAAAAGAAGTAGAGAATTTCATTTCTGTTCCACACATACTGTTAACCTTAACATTAACAGAGATACTTGCAGTTGTGTGTTTCATGTTTTGCCAAATAAGTTATCAGTTTGCTTACACTATTAAAATTCAGTGCATGAGATTAGATGTGTGTGTTAATGAGATTAGAGCAGTGCTCAAGTATTTAACATTTCTTAATTGTGTGAGCAACCTTCCTTAGTGCCAGTCAGAAATCTCCTAAATTGCTGGATTTTCTTAGTCTTTGCAGAAAGTGACTCTTGAATCCAATGTTTAAACTTGTCAAACGACATCTTTAGAACCATAGAGCTTTGTACAATCAGGGAGGTGTTACTTTGGCAGGAGACATCTGTAACACTTTCTTTGAACCTAACTAGTTGCTGACAATAATCCCTTTTTTGTAGTAATCGTCCAGATAAAATAGGCTTAAAGGTACTTAAGAAACTAAACACAAAGGTTCCCGTCATCTGCTAAATCTTGAAGAGCGGCACAGGATAATTTGCCGTTTCTTTTACATTGCCAGTCATCCCAGTGGCAAATTAGTTTTCGCCTTTTTGGCGCATTGTGGTCCTTTTAAAGATACCACATTTCCATTCCATGTCACATTTTGAACACAGATAAACCTCCTTCATTTTGCGAAATAATGTGCAAATTGATGAAAAATGAATAGTAACCTATAGCCTGTAACTTCTTTTCAGCATTTGCAAATAGCATAAAGCAGTACATTTATTACCAGGATATTTAGGTTTTGTTGCTAGCAATAGCTGTTTTGAATGTTAAAACATTGGCGCTTTCTAGGCTGCTGGCAGCTTGCTACTCATCAAACATTTGTTCCCGATAAACCTTTTGTCAGGGTAGTAGAGTCATTGGCTAGGTTGGCTAAGACAGGAAATAGCAGTTGTAAGTATTAGACAAAAATTTGGAGGCTCTGAAGTCTTATGATCCGTCATTAAATGGTTATCTCCTCACTCTTATTCCTATCAAACAGGATTAGAATAAATTACATTTTCAGTTGGATCTCCTGCCAAAGTAACACCTTCCTGATTAGACACCATGGGCATAAGCAAGAATTTGTAAAGCTATTGCGCCTCTTGGTAAACATTTTCAATCCTGTAAGACCTTTGAGTTGATAGGAATTGAAAAGCTTATAAACCATAGCAAGAAAATTTGAGAAGAAGTGGAGCTCAAGTGGATTTACCATCTGAATACATTTGACCCAATATAGGCATGAATGTGAAAGATATCAGTCATAGCTTCTAAGATAATCTTTCAGTATTTGTATTTCCATCTGTATTCTGTCTTGGTAAAGTGATTTCAGTGTACTTTTATACGTGACCAAGAAAAGTTTACCTTTCCGAAACGTTGTGCGACCTGTATACTCATTTTACCTTTTTATGATTTAACCACTTTCATCATCTTGTTGCATGGAAGATTTTATTGATCCAGCTAACACACTTGTTTTAATAAACTTTTATGGATTGTTCTTCTTGATAAGTTGTGTGGTCGGTGGGTTCTTATAGTTAACTTTTCATTGCCAGTCGTCTCCAAAAACATCAGGAATTTTACACTTTTGTCATTGTTGGTCACAATAAATGTCATTTCTGTAATCTTAGCTGAAGACTTTCCACATAACTTACATTTTGAGTTTGTCTCTAAGTGATGAGGATCTTTGCCTAAATTGGGAAAATGATTTAGGCTTGAACAATGTTCGAAGCAGATGATGCATCAGATTCGTAGGGACACAAAGGAAGTGCATTATTTAAACTTCCATTGACAGTGATTTGGTTGAAAATCTTGATTAAAGCTTGGGATGTGTCTGAATTAAACCTCAGATCAAAGTATGTTTTTACAAAGGCAACTGTTTCAAGATTATTTGGGTTTGAAAGGGGCAGATCACTATATGAGAAAGTTAACAAGGCTAGTCAATAGGAACAAAGAGACCTGTAAATCAAAGTTTGATGCCTGAATGGGATTAAATCATTTTCAAGTACTTATTGTCTGATAAATTTGGTTTTTGTGTCTCCTTCCTAACAGTTGCCTGGTACAATTGACACTAAAATCTCTTAGATTGAACCAACATGTTTTCACCTATCTGGAACATCTATCTCCTGCAGGTCACATGCAATTGTGATTTACACCTCTACTAATATGTCTGGAAATGCCAACACATGTACTTTTACAGTGACTGTATCTTTGGTCAAATGGGAGAGACATGTTAATTTTACAAACAAATTTGTCATTATTTTTGAGTAACTTTTAAAGTATATTCATCTTTACTTTTTGCAGGGGCTTGTTTTCCAGTTTCATTGAAGTATTTTAATCTTTAAAGAAAACAAAAGGATATAATCCATGTAATAGAAGAATGACACTACAGATTGTTATAGTTTTAGGTCAAGAAAATAAGTTCCAACATTTGGTGGCTTTGCAATTAAATGGAACAATGTTTGAAGAGTGGATGTTGGACAAATGATTTAACTAAAGTATCAACCAATGTAAATTTTGGCATGAGGTAACTTTCTAAGCCTTTATTGAACTTGTGTCAAATGCTTACTTTATTCGCAAACTGTCAGAATGTCTCTTTTCTATGATTAACAGTTGATACTATACCACCACAGTGTGTAAATCCACCAGAAGATATATCAATGCCTCTTGAACTTGGTGCCAGAAATGCTCAGGTTTTCTGGGAAGAGCCAACATGCAGTGACACATCTGGAACAGGGTTCATAGCATCACAGTCACATATGCCAGGGGACACCTTCGTTCCTGGACAAACAATAGTGTCTTACACATGTTTAGATGCTTCAGGAAATGCTGGAATGTGCACCTTCATTGTGAACGTTTTGTTTGGTATGTATTTAGAAAAAGAAAGGTATCATGTAACAATGGGTTCTAGTCACTCTGGAAAATCAGGGACTATAGTTTTTCTATTCGTCTGTGAGGAAAAATTAGGGAATTTGGGCAAAACAACCACAAATCTTGGGTCACTCAGGAAATTCAAGTAGTTCATGAAGGAAACTGTTTTGTCTGCTTTGGTGTACACTTATATGTTTTGTGTCCCATGTTTAAGCACTGGCCATTGATTAACCAGCCATTTTTGGTATATTCTGGTAGAAGTATTTCAAACAAAACTTACGGAAAAGTCTAAGGTTAATTGTAAAAAGATAAAGTAATGTGGTATGCTTCGCTCAAACCTAGTTCATGACGACTTGTACATAAGTATTCAGCCAGTGGTTTTCAGTATAAAGGCCTCAAAATTGAACTCTTCTTTTCTTGGGCTTAGAGAAGCATAAGTCCATATTCGGGCGAACAACGGCCGCGGAAGCGGACTTCCTCAATAACCTATGAATATGCATGTTGACGTCACACGCACCTCTCCGAAGTTTCCCGATGTTTGATGGGCCTCCCAATCTCAGCACTATTGTGATCAGTGAACGTTCACACAATAGCGTGTCTTGGCCTGAATAGGCCTCCTAACAAGCCACCATTCTGAGCAGCCACTTCTTGAAAGAGTATACACATAAACACCAACAAACGATTCCTTTTCAGATCACAATAAACCTTGATTAATCCATTGAGCAGAAAGTTTCTCGACCTATGAGAACTAGTTGCTAATAGAATTTTGCATTTTGCTTGTTTTTAACTGATTAGCCCATGTATTAATGGGTGTCCCTCACTCTACAAGAACAAGTTGAACAAAACTTCGTAGAAATTTTCTGAAGTGACCAGAAAAAAAATGAGAAGACCTGTTGCCCATAAATTTGACTCGAGTATCAAGAAACCATGCTGTGCAAATCCCGATGCTCCTCCAACAGTGTGTAAATCCCGTGGAGTTCTATGAGAACATCGGGATTTGCCTGCCGATTCAACAAAATCACAGTTTCCTGTGTTAACAAACCCTCTCACTGAGGTACCGTATGAAGTGGACTGAAAAGTCAATAGAGCAGAAAAGTAAACACAGATTAACTCAGAGGTGCTAACTCAGTGACCATCGGTGGTTTGCACCTCATGACTCTCCGTGGCTTGCAGGCAAAGTGTTTACAGGTATTGCAAACAAAACTCTTCCTAGTATTATAACCTAATGTGATGCTATCGGAAAGCTTCTGCTCTCGCAAGTAACGTTCACTTATTTATACAGGGACGTTCAATACGGTCATACATATTACACGTTAGGATAGTTTCAGTAGAGCTAGTGACTGGTAGCCTTCTTGAATGTAAACCATACCGTTCGAAGTAAGTATTCAAGGGGACATAAAGGATAGTTCGTTGAAGATCTTCTACACATGCCACTTAATTCTTTTACCAAATATTGGTTTACATCAACCCTCTAATTTTGCTAACATTTGAACGGCGACAGTAGGCGAAGTCGCACTGCCTGAACTATTATGTACTGTATAACTGGTCACAAATAATTTTGCTTTAAGCCTATGTTGACGGGGCGAAACGATTTTAATGGGTTATTACCAATGGTTGTGGAAAATTGTTATTCCCAGCAAAATGAACACTGCCATTTTTAGCAAATTAGATCAAGGAGAGAAGAATAGTTCATCCACATCCTACAGGTAAAAAAATACTAACAGGGCCAGCCCAAAATACATGCCTTCTAAAATCTGATTTTGCCAAGTTTAAGGGAGATCCATTTTTTTTTTTTCACCATTTGCCAATCACCGTCCTAGGGGAAGGGGTAACCCCTTCCCTGTGAAAAAATGCCAATTGGAAGGTAACTATATGGCAATGGTGCCATATTTGGGCGCAATTTACTCTTTTAAAATGTAGTATAAACTCATAAACCTAATTCATCACAGTTTTAGTTTTCGTCATTTTTTGAAAAAGGGGGGGGATTTTTGAAGATGTCCCCCTACCAAAAAAGTGAGGGGAACACGTCCCCCCATCCCCTCCATGATCCACACCCATGGTTTAAGGGGCCATCCATTCCATTATTTCTTAAGTGTGCAAACGAAATCCCCCTTTGAATCAATGATTCCCTCAAACTCAAAGACCAGACTTTCCCAACTACCAGGGGACGAAAGTGTGATTATATGCTCCGATATTGTTCCAGAACTGACAAAAAGTCCCTTTTGTTTCCTCTGTACAGGAAAATAATTTTACAAAGAAAAACAATTTTACAAAGGGAACAGATTATCCATCAAATTAGCGAAATAGGAACGTTTTGCCAAACTGCATGTAGGGACCCTCAAACCTAAAAATTTTCCAAGTGGAGGGCATAGCCGTATGGGGCAAGGGGGCTGGGGCTCTCCTCCCAAATGTCAGAAACCTGACTAAATCGGCAGATATTCTCTCTCAGTCGGGCAGAAAATTGCACAGTAAAATTAGATCTGGAGTCGGGCAAAATCACTGCCCTCCCTGAGAAAAACAGTCTCGGAAGGCAGGAAGGGGGGAGGGGAAGTGACCCGTAACCAGACAAGGTACTGATGGAGGAAAAAATAAGTTTCCAAGGGGGCATTTTATTGGGAAGGAGAAATTCAAACTGCGCCGGTGGTTATTTTGAATTTTGCAGGTCCGAATTTTTTCCATCCAGGGGCTTACCCTTGGCTACGGACTTGAGGATCGACAGTCATTCCCTGGGACCAGACCCATTCCCTGGGACCAGACCAATCCTCCAGGACGGTGGTTCCAAACAATTCTGTCCAACCATCCCCAGTTGGGATCATCTGTCCCACACCTATGCTTCCCTAAAGAATGTTTTTAAAATTATTCATTGCAACTTGAGCAGTTTTGATTGAGTAGCATAATTTTTGGGTATGACAACGGAGTTTTGTTTCGAAGGTTACCCCCCCCCCACGTTACCCACAGCATCGATCCGTAAACGTGTGAAAATGTTACGGCAATTACTTAAAAAATTAGGGGGAATTTAAGGAATGGGCTATCAGTCTTGGCATTGTTCAGCTGAAACTCTCTAAACTTTAGCTGGGCCAGGGACAAGTCACGGGACCAGAGGAGAAAAGTCATTCGACAGGGCCAACATGATAACAATCGATTCGTAAAGAACACATTCCCTGGTTAAATTATTTGTCTAATTCCCAGCCCATGTGCCATATTCCAAAGATCTTTAGAAAAATCCCTGGCAACGCTGTAAGTGACATTGAGATGATTGCAATCTGTTCACTTCCTGGTATAGGTCAACATACAATGTGAATCAAGTGAACATAGCCTAACAGCGTGTTCAAACTGCGACATTACAGCAAAAATGTGCAATCCATGCAAAGTACATCCATTACCATGTGTCAAATGTTTAAAACAAACATTCCGGGCTAACAGATCTTGAAAAGATGCCCAATGTACTACTTTTTTGAGCGATTTACTTTTATCAAAATGGCAAACGTCCATGATCCATGATCATTGTTCATGTAGCAGTACCGCGTGTAGTGCGTGGTGGGTTTCCACTATGTTAGAGTGTTCAATTAGTTTGAAAACGAACGACGACAAAACCGCAAAGGTGCCTGGGGTTAATACTGGAAAGCATGCAAACAGTCTATGGTGAATAAACTGTTAGTTAGGGAAACTGGAAGGGTGTGTATATGGTAAAAGGTAACATGGTTTTGCAAGAAGCAGTTATCTTTCCAGAGATATTGGATCATTTGCCAATATTAAAATAAACAACACAGTGGAGGGCGGGGAATTCATGGGATATCTTTTTTAAAACATTTACCACAATATATGTGATCATTTCATGAATTGCATTGCTAAAGGCTAGGCTAGGGTCATAAAGCACAGGCAAACTTGAGCTTTTTCAACTTTCTCAAACAGGGTCAAGGTTTACTTATTCCGTCGGGTACAGGTGGTGGGTGGCCCGGAAGGCAGCCCTGTGTAACTGCAGTGGGGCAAATACTAGGATTATTATAAGTTGGCGAGGGGGACGGACTTTCTTTTTGAGAATGGGGTTTTCTTAGACCAGGCTCTCACATATTGTAGTCTGATGTGAGAAGCATGGCACTGAAGCAATGGGGGGGGGGGAGGAAGGACTGTTCTACGTGTGAGACAGGGTGCAGAGTCACTCCTGACCCAATTACACCAAAACCCACCCACCTCCAACCCTGTCTTTTATTGAAAGGGGTTTTGCACAAAATAAAACATTTCAATATCAGGGCTCGTTGGGCATTGGGCCCGCTTCTCCATATTGTGTCCATGATGGCTGGCCAACCAGTCAGGTATTTCGACCAGCTCCCTGCTGTCCTCCTGGCTTCCCTTCAAAATAAGACACCCCTTACCCAAACGACTTGAAATAAGAAGACAAAAAAGTCCTCATGATTTAATAACTATAGATTTATTTACCCACATTTCTTGCTGTGAAAACAAATCTTTTGCAGGCTACCCAGTTTCAAATGTAAACAATTCAAATTATGAAACCAAATTCTAAACACCCGAAGGCTTCGACTAACAACTGCCGACACGCAGTTTTTTTTATCAAGGGTTAATTGTGCTGCATACATGCTGCAAACACTTTCTCCATCTGCTCGTTGGCCTATGCAACCATATTTACCATCGAGAATCGAGACTGTCATTTATTAAGGTGAATTTCGGTTGGGTGAAGCTGATACACTTTTTCGATGTAAATATAAGAGTTGCGTGGTACATGTTTTTCACAAAAGTATATATAGGATAGGCTGGGGCTTAGGTCAAGTGAAGGGCCATTTGTAGCAAAGTGTAGGCCAACGTCAAGGGCCGTGGAATATTCATGAAGTTAAAATGTTAAGATTTATTGAGTTCTAGTGACAAAAATTACTATACGATTAAAAAACAAGGAAAAGTAAATAAACATCGGCCTGAGTTCTTCTTTTGAGTCTATAGAAGGCTTGACTGAAGGGTACTTCACTGGCCAGCAGGGCCAGTAACTTTTAAACTCCCCTGGCCCGTACTACTTTTCACCGACATAGATTGCACTGTAAATGGTAATGTTAAGTTTGAAAAAAATTCCATTTCTTCAAACGAACACTTTAGAGATTGTTTTGCATACGGTAGCATATGCTTTCATCATGTTTTTAACCCATGTTTTTAAATATGCTGCGTATCTCAGAACAAATCAGGCAATTTTCTAAATTTTCTTCGAAAACTAATCCTATTGGTCGTGGGAAAAAAATTTGCGCGTCCGGCGCCCGCAAAACGCAGCATACTTTGGGTTTAGTGTGAACACACCTTTATGTAGACAAACGCAGTTTCCTGGAAAGAACTGTCTGTTGTCTCTTTCTTGTACTTTTAGTTTTGCAATTAGAAACTTTCCATTTTATGCTTTTAACCAATGGACATTTGTGTTTGAATTTGAACTTCCATACATGAGCGGCACATGCTACCATTAATTGCATCTATTTGTTTCCCGGCCCAACTTTCCCGCTTGTAATCAGTGGCAAGTTTTTCTTTTTTTTTTATATGTGAGCATATGTGAGCATTTGCAAGCATGGGAACAGTACAGACACACAGTGCAGAAGCACACACGAATAAGCATGTCAGTCAGACATGCCTCCATAGTGACAGTTTCCTTATAAAATTAAGCCAGTGAGCGAAAAGCCAAACTGCCGACGGTATTTATGTCGATAGAATATCCGTGAACCAAAGCGGGATCCCCCAGCCATGTGTGTGTGTATATAACTACTGGGCGTTGGGCAGAAAGCTGCACTGTACAGTATAAAAGCCTAAGTACAGTAGTACATAATATACAATGTTCACTCGATCCTGTCAGTCAAGCTGAGCAACAACGTTCATATCGCGGAACTAGGGTTTACGATGTTTGAGCATACACATCGTTTTATAAACAATCGGTATTTGATGACGAGAAAATGCGCTCAACTTTTGACCTGACAATTTATACATATAACAATTTTCACGGGCACAGTTTAAGAGTTTTATTTTGATTATAGTGTTGGTTTATGTACTGTGACAAAATTCAAGTGGCGCGGAGGAAAACTTGTTTCAGAGAAAATGAAAAAGGAAGTAATGTTAGGCCTAACTCGGTAAAATGATGACACTGTACACAAGAATGATTCAATTTATTTTGGTTCCTTGGGTGTTGTAACTTTCATTTGAAAACTGTACAAAGTGAGCCGGCATTACTACTCGAAATGCAATGATTTCAGTCACACTCGAGTGCACTTCACAGCAGCACCAGTGAGGGCCTCTGTGAAAGAACTTTCAAATAGAGATCTTGAACAAAAGGGTTGCTGGCACGGTCACACACACAGAAATCGCGAAGCTGCAGACTTGGCTTTGTGCCTGTAATCTGTTTATGACTAATTCACAGGGAGAGCTGCATAACTCGGAAAGTGCTTGGCAGTGGCAGAGAGAGCAAGAGAGATGATGAGACACGCTCTAATGCACAGGAAAATTTGCTTCCACAGCTGTTGTCCGCAGCGAATTTGGTCGGTTCCCCTTAACGTTTGCTAGGGTTTCATGGAACAATACATACCAAAATGCCACTAAAGTTATTTCCTTCTGACAGAACAAATGCTGGCTTGGAGTGAAATTCAACAGGTTTGAGCTTCTGCACCCTTGATGCTCAAGTTTTAAATGCTGGCTACCAAACACTGGGTGCTGCGTAGTTGCGATCTGTTTGATAAAAAGTCTGCAGATGGTATTCAGAATATGTAATTGACATAAATTTCCAAAAGTATTTGAGAAACAATTTAGGAAACTGTCTAACAGCCATTTGCATTATTTTTGTAAGCTCTGCCTTCATTATTTTTAGGTAGAAAGCCCACAGCGTTATTTTCTTTTTTACAATTACTTTGACTTTGTCTTATGTTATCCTTTCATGTAGGCGGTAAAGGATTTCACACCTTTACTGACATGTCTGTGAACAAGAATTTTTAAAAACAGCCCATATTAAGATTTTTCTTCTGATTTTACCAAAGGGTAACAGTTTTTTCTGTCCCAGATGGGTGATGATTTAGGCATCAGCTTAGAGACAGTATAAAAGCAAGAAAAAAAAAGAAAACAGAATTTCTGCAGAAATTTTCAGTTTCACTGTAGCTGACAGCACTGAAAATTTGAAGGGTGCTTAATTGTGTTGGATACCTGTCAGGTAACAGTATAGTGTGGTTTAGCACAAGAATCACACCACAGATTTTTTACTGTTTTTAGATCTTGAAATAAATTTTAGCATATTGGTGACCCTGCAGTTGAATGGAATAACCTTTGAAGGGTGGATGTTGGACAAATGATTCAAGGGGAATACCAACTAATGGAAATTTAGGTGTGCGGTACCTTTATAAGCCTTTATTGAACTTACGTCAAATGCTTACTTCATTCACAAATTCTAAAGTGTCACTTTTCTATGTTTAGATGGTTTTGGTATTCCACCAGTGTGTGAAAATGTGCCAGAAGATATATCACTATCAGTTGATCCTGTCAACCCAATTGCTCAGGTTTTCTGGGAAGAGCCAACATGCATTGACAATTCTGGAACAGCGTTCATAACTTCACAGTCACATATCCCAGGGAACATCTTCAATGTTGGAGAAACAGTAGTGTCTTACACATGTGCAGATCCTTCAGGAAATACTGCAACATGCACCTTCCTTGTGGTGATTTCTGAAGGTATGTATTAAAAAAAGGTATCATGTAACAATGGGTTCCAGCCTCTCTTGAAACTCAGGGAAGATAGTTTTTGATTCCTTGCTGAAGGCTCAAGGAATTGATGCAATTGTGATATCTTGTGTGTGTGTTTGTGTGTGTGTGACGCTTTGCACATAAAAACGATATCTCAAGAAGGGTAACTCCAAGGGATCTCTTACTTGGCGTGTAGATTGCTCATATTGAGTGGATGATCCTATTGTTTTTGGTGGAGGTCAAAGGTCAAAACCTTGTTTTTAAACACAATATCTCTAGAAAGGGTAACTCTGAGGGATCTTATACTTAGCATGTGGATTTGGGGTCACCAGAGGTCAAATGGTAAATACCTTGAAAATTGCTTGTAAACATGATATCTACAGAAGGATAAATGTGAGGGATTCTCATAAATACCATGTAGATTGCCCTTATTAAGTAGATGATCCCCATTGTTTTTGGTGGAGGTCAAAGGTCATTTGGGGTCACCAGAGGTCAAATGGTCTAAACTTTGTATACAGGATATCTCCAGAAGGGTAACTGTGAGGGATCTCATACTAACCATGTAGATTACCCATATTGGAGTAGATGATCCCTGTTGTTTTTGGCGGAGGTCCAAGGTCATTTGCAGTCACTAAAGGTCAAAAGCTCAAAACCTTGTAAACACAATATCTCAAGAAAGGTTACTGTGAAGGATCTCATACGTAGCATGTGGATTGCTAATATTGAGTAGATGGTCCCTATTGTTTTTATGGAGGTCAGAGGTCATTTGGGGTCACCAGAAGCCAAAAGGTCAAAACACTGTAAACACGATATGTGCAGAAGGATAACCAGTGTTTCCTCTAAGAAATTATCCATTGGGTCAATGTACTCAGTTTGAGAGAATTTGACTACTAGATATTTCAATAGCATGGAACTGTGCAGGCGTAGAATGGGTGGGTTTTGGGGCTCATCATAGGGCTAGAGTTGCACGATATCCGGTAATTTTGAATGTGGTAAATTTCCATGGGAATTTTGGGAATTTTCGGAAACATTGAAAATATTCATTATTTTGCAGTTTTGTGGGGAAGAAGTTTGGTGATATCATAGTATAATTCCCTGGTTAACTCAGTAATTGGTTTAAAACAGAGTACAGTAACATACCCTATTAAATAAAATTAATGAACCACTGAAAAAAAGATTAATTGAATGAATGCAATCCAAAATCTGAATGTATTTATTACTTAACTGAGGGAGTTTGGAGCATGCTGCAACATTTGTACATTATCTACAGGTATCAGGTAGACTAATGGACATTGTTCATCAATGGCATGCTAGACAAAATCATGTGTGTTAGTCAAACTGTCATGTTAAATTCTTAAGAGTATGTTAAAGTAAATCAGTGGTAACCAGTATTTTGACCTCAGTAGTCAAAACTCTGTGAAATAAAGTTCACCTATACCCCAATTCTGTCACTCTGTTCAATTACATTGTATTAACATGGCAACTGTTAACTCTCAATTCGGATAATGATCAATCTGTTTGGGAAAATAGGACAACTAAAGTGATAAACTGTGCAAATTAAATTCGTGAACTTGGTTCATACTTACATTCTAGCAAAAACTGGCCTTGTCTGACAGAAAAATTGACCCTCATATTTCTATAGATCTTAACTCTTTGAAAGAAGAAACCCCAAATAAAAATTAACAAATTACGTGAATAATAGAAAGTTATGAAACGCATGTACTGTACCCGTGAAATGATAAAATTTGAATCAAGAGGGTGCCGTGAATGGAGGTTAAGGGGCATCAAGGTGAAGTAGCATGAAACACTAAGTATATATGAGTGATGTAAAATGTTTGGATACATAGCACTTCATTTTCAAACACTCCTTCATTAAGTGCTAAATTCCAGTCTGTGCTGGCTTGAAGGGATATTTTCACTCAGTTTAGTGCTTCTGCAGATTCAGACTGCAGAAAATTTACATTTAGTTGGCAGAAGATACTTTCCTCATACAGCCTAGTGTAGGCTATAGGCAATACCATATCTTGGAAGCTATATAGATACCCTGACCTAAACAAATGACATATAAAATCATTTCAACTAGAATAAAACATAACTTTGTTTTTTATCAAGAAAACTGTATATTTTATTATTTGTAGAAGAAATCGAAAATTCCCACTTATTGAAAATTTCCAAAACTTTCAGTGGAAAGTTTCCGAAATTCTCAGAAACTTTTTCAATGTCAGCAACCCTACATAGGGCCCCCCTGTGTTGAGTTCTGGGGGCAAAGCCCTGGTGGGGGTCCAGGGGGCCTGGAAGCTCCTAGGTTTTAAGGGCTTCAAAAGCCCCCAGAAGACTGTTTCAAGTGGTAAAGTTTCAAATATAAGGCTCCTGTGTTTTGGTATGTTTGTTTGCACAGTGATGATAATTAAGTAAATAAAAATGTTCTGAGTTTAGGCCTATTCAAAAGGACAACCAGGTATCAAAATTTGCTTGCCCTGCACAAAACTTGGTTGCCTTGGATAAATGTTAAACTTGTTACATGTTCATGTTCACCCCACCACACACCACCCCACCTCACCATTTCCTGGCTAATTGTATGTGGTCTATATTCTCCTCAGGAAAAATTACTACGACTACTAAACACCACAATTTTGTCTTGTAGTCATCAATTGTGAATCAAAGCCCTGTCTGCTACACAAGCAATCTAAATAGCTGACAATTTGCAGAATTAATCACATCATGTACCTTCAGTTAAGGGCTGAGATCCCCCAAATTGTTCCAAATCATTCGTCCTGTAAACCTGGTACAACTAACAAAATAAAGCGAGGTATAATGAAAGTAGTGCTCCCTTACCAAGTATGATATTTACATATTTACAAGGGGTAACTGTAACATATAATATCACAAAGGGTGTAACCATACCCTAGGGAGTCACCAATGGGTAACCTTAAGGGGTAGGTTTAACATGGATTTATTTTTTGAATTTTTTTGATTCAAAGATTTGTAATTAATAGTGGTTTGTTTTTGAAAGTACTCTTGTAAACTTCGGTTGGAACTATTCAGTATGGTCAGAAGACTATTTGTCTGTAAGCTAAGTTCAGACTTACTGATGTAATATATTGTAGTCAGTGTACAGTGTATCATAATTTTTTCTGTCTGTTTCAGGTTTTTCATCGCCTCTGTCAGTTTTCCAATGCCCAACTGATACTGAGGTATTCGTAGAGCCCGGAGAAGCCTCGGCTGTTGTGACCTACTTGGAACCATTTGCTTTGGATTCCACCAACTTGCAGGGTACTCTGGAATCTCAAAACTGTATCTCTGGAGCAAGCTTTAGTATTGGCACAACAGTTTGTGAATACTCCTTTAGAGACCAGTTTGGAAACACTGCTTCCTGCTTCTTTAGTGTCCATGTATTGACAGGTAGGTTGATGTGCCTCTTTTTGTACGAAGAGTTTCTGCCTGCTCTTACCCAGTCATAAATTGTGTGGTAATGGTACCCTCGTGTGACAGTCACTAGATATCCACCAGTGCCTGGGGTAGTATCTAGTTGTTTCCCAGACCTCCCTGCTGGTTGTTCAAAGGCATAAAGTACTTATAGGCACAGAGAGAGCATTGTTTTCTACTTCAAATATCTTCTTTTAGTTTTAGTCCACAATTGCCATTAATGCTCCTTAATGCTCTCATGCGCACATTTGTTGACGGATTTTAACCAAACTCGGACACATTGGTTTTTGAACCTTAGGCTACATGTCACATTCAAGAAGTTGAGGTCAAAGGTCATTTAGGGGTCATTAAAGGCCGTTATGTGAATATCTTCAAAACGTATCTCCTCCCACAAGTAGTGCTGTATGTTCTTGAAAGTTGGTCTTAATATTCCTTACATAGTGGTTCTTTACGGTTTTACGCAGATTTTTGCTCCGAGGTCATACGAAGTCATTAGAGGTCAAAAGGTGGAAATATCTTTGATGTGGTATTGCTCTGTGCCTGTGAGTCCGATATTATTCAAACATGGTTTAGATAATTGACTTTTGAAGAGCTTTCAGCGGGGTGTAAAATGTAGGTCAAAGGTCATCCAAGGGTCATTTGAGGCCATAGGCATAAACATTTTGAAATGCTTTTTTCTCCTAGATGCATTACAAAATTATCTTCAAAATTGCTCAGAAGGATGACTGGCATGTGTAGATTACAAATTAATTCTCCAGTTTGTAACCAATTTTGTGCCACCCCTCTATTTTTACTAGTCTCACAAAATCAGTTTACTACCTATTTTTCTTTACACTGCACTCTCTTTAAAACTGTCTGTCTACAAGAGGTCAATCCTGTGAGGTCGTTAAGGTAAGTTTAAAGGGAGCTGCATAATGGTATTTCCATTGGGTATTTCCATTGTGTGTGCATTGTCAGAGCATGGGATGTGTAAGACTCAAGGTCAAGCGGTCAAATGACGGTGCTATACACACAGTATTCAGGTTCTTCTGTCTACCATGCATGTCTGCCCACAATTGTTAGCTCAAACTAGCTATAAATGGCTGCTTGAGCTATCGTGATCTGCCAAGGTCACTCTATCATGTCTGTCCACAACCGTTCAAAATGCATCTCCTCTTACATGCTTTTTTGGAGTTTCTTGAAACTTGGACACAAGGTTCCTTGGGTCATGGACCATTCAGGTTGTGCAGGAATTTTGGGTCCATGGTCCCATTTGGGCCCTATGGGCCATTTTATGGAAAATGGGCAAATGCGTCTCCTCCTACATGCTTTGATGGATTGAAACTTGGACGCAATGTTCCTTTGGTCATGGGCCAGTTGCTGTGTACAGGAATTTTGGGTCCAGGTTCAATTTTGGGCCCTATTGGCCATTTATTGAAAAATTCATGGACATGGATTTTCTTGAAGCTTGTACACAAGGTTCCTTGAGTCATGGGCTGTTCAGGTTGTACAGAAAATTGGGGTCCAGGGTCCCATTTGGGCTATTTTATGAAAAAGTGGCAATTGTATCTCCTCCTACATGTTTTGATGGATTGAAATTTAGACACGAGGTTCCTTGGGCCATGGACCATTTGGGGTGTACAGGAATTTTGGGTCCAGGGTCCCATTTGGTCCCTGTGGGCCATTTTATGAAAAAATTGGCAAATGCTTATCCTCCTACATGCTTTAATGGAATGAAACTTGACACAATGTTCATGGGTCATGTGCCATTTGGGGATGTACAGGAATTTTGGGTCCAGGGTCCTATTTGGGCCCTATGGGCCATTTTATGAAAAATTCATGGGCCATTCAGGTTGTACCAGAATTTTTTGGTCCAGGGTCCTATTTGGGCCCTATGGGTCATTTTATGAAAAATTAGACCGTGTCCTTGGTCTAGTGGTAGAGCATCCACCTCTCACGCGGGAGGCCCGGGTTCGATTCCCAGGTCGAGTCATACCAAAGACT